>JABFPM010001775.1:0-18783 GCA_022817325.1 Idris sp. 1 HC-2018
TCAAATAATAAATATCAACGATGGACTCGTATATAAAATTGAATATATAAATACTTTTAATTTGAAATTAAATGCTTTGTATTCAGTTAATTAAATACTTTTTTATAAGACTTAAAAAATATGATTAAAGAGAGGATTAAATTTTATACTAATTAAGCGAGATTTATGATGAGCTTTCGACGTAATATTTCATCTTAATTTCCATTTTTAAATGAGTTGTGATTTTCTTGTGGCAAGGAAATTAATTTTCAGCTATTTAATTGAGATAAATAATTCTATAATAATTAAATGTACAACATTAGATAAAATAAATTATACAGAGTAGATTATATTTCATTATTTAAAAAGTAAACGGAATATAATTAAAAAACTACTATTCTCTTTTTAAAAAAAATTAATTCTTTCATTGAATTGAATTTAATACTTACTCTTTGAAGCAATAGATATTTTGTTCCAAAGTTATATCCTTTTCAATTTTTTGTTCATTAAATGATAAATAGCTGGGATTTATGGGCTTTTCTAAAATTAATATACTGTACGTCTTATACTTGCTGTTCAAATTTTGTCCGTAAAACAAAATATGTGTTTTGTAATCTGTGTACTTGTATTTGTTTATTAATTTAAGGTTGTTTACATTTAAGTAGTAAATATCACCGTTGCGAGAAGTAAAGTATTGAGGATTTTCCTTATTTTGTTGTAAAATATGATCATCTGAAACGAAAATATTTAAAAATTAAAAATTGTACAAGACAAAAGTCTTATTAAAAAATTGGCTCAGAAATCTTGGAAAATTGATTGAAAGTTTCATAATTAATTACGATAGCACTGTCTATATGAACAGTTAACTTCTAAGTTACATTTGTACGGTAATTAAGTTAAGGCTCTACAAAGTTTTACATGCTAACAAGCCAAACACTTGAGCCATTTAAAGTGCTATAAAGGTTCTGATATGTATGTTAAACTCAACAAAACTCCAGATACATTAATGATATAACCAAACTATTATAATAGAAATGTAATTTGTCATGGGTTGACGCTAGACAAATTATTGTTAGTTTATCAAGTCAGATAAAGTTTATAATGACCAGGTGAAATTCATTATACAAGATTTAATGTGCGAATCCATATCAATTCAATAAATGATTTCCTCACTAATTAGTGCAATATCATATTTATACTCGATTTTAAATTAAAGGAAAATGAAATTAATAAACT
This sequence comes from Idris sp. 1 HC-2018, assembly GCA_022817325.1. Classification (NCBI taxonomy): domain Eukaryota; kingdom Metazoa; phylum Arthropoda; class Insecta; order Hymenoptera; family Scelionidae; genus Idris; species Idris sp. 1 HC-2018. Next base: position 1,216 of record JABFPM010001775.1, read on the forward strand.
AGTTTAAGTTTTAACACTTTAAATATTTTCCAACAGAAAAAATCACGAAACATAAAATTAAATTTGTTTCTTAAAAAAATTACATAATTTTGAATAGTCAGTAAAAAATATTAATCAGTAAAATATTACACTTATCACAAAAGTCGAATGGGCATGGATTTATTTGAAATATTAATAATCATGTTATCTGATTCAGTTATGCGTAAGCGTGATGGTAGGTGTGATAATAAGTTGAAAATGATTTTATGCTTGAATAATTTGGATTTTATTTATTTATGAATGTATTTTAAGTAATGGAAAATCTGCCTCATTAATTATGGAGTTTGGTAAAAAAAGTCTTTGTATTGGTGCACTGTCATTTATTACTATTTTAGTATTAATTATTAAATTAGTCCAATTATGCTGACTACATTATATATAATTTATACTTGACTGATTATTACGTTACTGTATTATTTGTATTTATCACTCGACTGCAGTTTAATAATTCAACTGAAATCAAAACTTCCAAGAAATATAAATTATAACCCTTATTTTTGAAGATAATTTATCATTTTTGTGAATGAACATTTTTCATTTAATTTTATTTTTAATTTATACATACCAATAAAAGTTTCTGTAATTTTAATTCCTCGCAATGAATTGCTGCAAGGTACACAAATTGTACAGCATTTAGACGTCGCCTCGTCATGTTTATTTTTATATTTATTCTGTTAACAAGACAAATAAAATAATTATTAGTGATATAAATTATTCAAACAAATCGAAATCAGACGAGATACAATAAAAGCAGTGATAAAAACCGGTTTTCTTGAACAACGGAAATTTTATTACATTTATAAACTATTTAGATATTCGAAAGTAAAAAAACATTTGTTACAATATATATAAGAACAAAGATAAACTAGTGCTATTAATTAGGAATTTTTTTTTCTGTTACAAAATAAAGTGAACTTTAAAAATGTTACCTTTAGTAATAGATAAAAAACATTATTAACAATTTCCTCCTCATCCATTATATATTTAAAAAAAATAACCACTGGGACAATAAATTGTATAATAATTTTTGTTTCTCCAAAAAATTGTCGCTGCACGCAAAAACTGAACAAAGCTGACTGCAAAACAAGTGACTGAATCAGCCAAAGTTTTTTGTCTTCGATAGATGAATAATGCTCACAGAATCTATTCGCAATTTTTGAAGATAAAGTGTATCACGTTTTAAGATAAAGAACTGCGCGGTGACATCTGTTGTTCAATTAAAAACTATTCAAGGTTCAATACCGTTTGTTAGTAACTGAGCTCTGATTAAATTTATAACAAGTCATAGACATGCATGTAAGCAAGGTCGTGTAAAGTATAGTATAATTAACGTACAAAAGATTAGATAAAAAATTGTTCATTCTTACTGTCACTTTAAAATCATTATGCTATGAAAAATGATATATTAACTATCTTTTTCATTGTACTATCAGTAAGTTCAAATTATTAAGTAAGATTATATTTCAAATGAAAATTTTTGTTTAAAACTTTTTTTAAAGTTTCAACTCTCCAGATTTCAAATTTTGGATTTCAGGACTATTTGTATTCCGTCTTCTATTTCAACACCCAATTGACTGCCAAATTTGTTGGCTCTGAAAAGCCCATTCCTATCGTGCCAATACTTTTATTGTACAAATTCCTTATCAAAAAAGAAAATCCAATTCTCTTGTCACGATTAAAAAGCTTTTTAAACACAAGACTCCGAATGAATTTTTTTTTTTTAATTATAAGTAGAGGATCTTTTTGACAGACTCAAATTTGAGAGACTTTATTTATAATTAAAATTAATCAAAGATACAGACGTTAAGAGACACCTAATAATTTTCTTTCGAGTTGTCTTTATCGAATTTACGTCGTCTCAGATTAATAGAGATTAAATCATCGAGCGCGCATATTTAACGCAAAACACCGTCATCCAATTATGCGTCGTTTTGCGTAGCGAGGTCGGTATCGAGGCCAAATCGGCGCTTATGAAGCAGAGGGGCGCCGGGATGCCACTTTTCTCGCGACGCCACGTGACCGCAGAGGCTAGCTCATTCGAACTCCGAAAAATCTAAATCCGTCCGAGGCGAGAAGAAGAGGCTGTTGCTTCCTCGCGAGTCTTTAGTTAATAACCGTCAGTGAGCTTTCTCGCGTCGTTCCCCCAAAAACCACAAATTTCCCCCCAAGTTTCATCCACGTGAGTTTTTCTATCGCGTGTACATGCTTTTTTGATAAGTGCTGATGATAAACTTGTTTTAGTGTTTTTCTGACAATAACAGAGGAGCGTCTCGCGTGGCCGGATCCAAGATGATCCGTGTGGATGAAACGGACCCGGTCGGCGGTAAGGAAGAGAGGTCGAAGTGAACTAGATTCCCTGATTTTGCGCGTACACGCAAAATTTACCGCGTATAAAATTATTTTGAGAGTTTTACACAACAACACCGAGCTGTTTAATTATATGAATGTTATTTTAGAAATGGATTGTGGTGGCGTTTAGCTGCTGAGATGGAACTCAAATTTTGTTATCAAATCCCATGTCAAAAATAGATACGTTTATGTTTATACGTGTGTGCTGCATTCAGCAGCCGTATATGGCTATTTTTAACACACGTTCATTCTCACATTTTAGATTTTCTACTATAGTTTAATAATTCAATTTTTTCATAAAGGATTACAAATTTTGTTCATTCGAGGATAAAAGTTTTCGTTGCATTTTTGCGGGTTAAATTTTTATTTAAAAAGAGTTAATTTATATATAAAAATGCAATGGTTTATAATTTTATAACAGTTGCTCTTTGTTTAATTAATAAGATAAATAATAGAGTAACAATTTTAAATTTAATATTCGTATGAAATCAGGTTAAAATTGTGTGTTTTCTGCAGATACAAATTTATAATTGTTTTCTTTTTCTTTGAGCGTATGCATAAAGAATGTCAAACATGCCTCGTGAATTTGCATTTCAAACGCACAATATAATTATGCATTCCTCATCTGCCGGGACACATGTGTCTTTGGTGAAAAAAAGAGGAGGCATTAATTAGAGAAATAAAATCGGAATATATATCATACTTTCATTGAATATTTTTGAATAATTTAGACGATCAATTTTTCAATCTGAATATTCAGGTGTTTGACTGGAAAAAGTTAAAAAAAGTATGTTATATGGATTTGTGTTTTGAAATGCTTTCTAATTATTACGTCAAAAAGTAAATTTCAATAGAGAAAGATAAAAAATGTAATCAAACGTTAAATCATTACATAAACAATTTAATTGTGAAAATCGTACCTTTACTTTTTCAATTAACTTTTCCAATATTCTTTTAATTATTTTCAATAAACAGAAAAAATGCTATTATATTTGTTAAAAAAAGCAGCTGAATAAAAACAAGTTTTCATTTAAAGTAATAATAAAAGTTTTATGTTAAAAAAACTTTTGTTCAGATAAAAATGAGTTGTTGAATGCAGAGATGGTTTCTTTTTATTTGGACACTATATTATAATGAAGACTAACGCGGATTGCATTCTGCATTTTGTTCGCAGAAATCGAGCCAAGTTTTCCCTACAGAGATGTTACGGTACGACGTGGAATAGAATTTAAAGATCAGTATGACATTCAGTCTGAGCTTGGACGGTAAATTTTATAAAAGCAAAGTTTGCAAAAAACTTTTTACTAATTATATTGAAATTAAGAAAACCACCCACTAACAATTTTGCATGAATAATCCACTAATTGAATGTCGTCAGCAAACAAATTCATCTGCAAAGCTATTTAATTATAATTTCAATGCAAATGCAAGTTTGAAAGGTGCACATATAAATTTTGTAAAGCAAACTGAAATTTAAAAATCAAATCATGATTTTTTAGCCAAACTTTTTTGATCTTTAATTAAAATTTATTTTACCTCCATATTAAAAAAAATATATTATGCACTTTTTTATTATTATTTAACTTTCTTATAAAAATATGTTGAACAATCAAATTAATGTTTGTTTTCAATTAGCAAATGACCATTTATTTATATAAAAGTTAATTTATTGTTATCATCAAGAACAATAAAATAATGGTTAATTGAAAGTTGTTGTAATAATATTGATTATAATTATTGAACGTCTAATATCCTGCAATTGATCTGAGCTTATTATTATCAAATAAATGAGTTAAACGTGATAATATAATACGCCGGTAAGTCTATTATCACGGACCAATCGAATCAAGGACGATGCATTGAGTCAATTAATTTTAATTACATCGCGTTCCACATTTGGCAGGCGCACAACAAGGCGAGCTTTTGCAAGCCGCGAGACAGGAAGTAGTGCAAAATTCACGACATACCTTTCACACACCCAATATATATAGATCGTTTCCGGTTGAGCACACCAGATCACAATGCAAAACAAGTGCAAGAAATTAAAAATGAACTTACATGTTCTCATTATTTTGCAGATTAAATTTTTAGATTGAACAAAACATGATTTACCACAAATTTTACATTTTTAAGAGAAATGTACAATGTAAATTACGAAGTCTAAATAAATTAGTATTGAATTTCCGGCTTTATTATTAAGCATATTTTATCAAGATTAAATTGCCATTGATGATAAAATATGATGACGTAAATGGTGAAAATGTTACGAGAATTTGTGCTGAGAAAAGAGAAAAAGATAATTTTACTTGGAATAAATTTTCAATTTATACGCATGAATAAAGTTAGTTATATATATTTTTTTAATTATGATTATTGAAATATTATAAAATAATTTTAGTGTTTCTAAATTTTTTTTTTCAAAATGATTTAAACAAGTTTGTAAAAATATCTAAACAAAAGCTATAATTAAAATTAAAGGTTTCATTGAGCTGATGTACAATTGATCAGAACGAATTGTTTGTTTCACGTCGAATGCTTGAAGCAGTGGAATTTAGATAATGTGTTACGTGGGCGACCCGGACGTTTTCTTTTTTTTAATTCTACATTAATCAGATTATGATATATACATTCTACGTCGTAAGAAGTTAATAAGAGTTTTCTTAAAGACGCTCTTGAAATCGTGCAAAATTTAAAACTAATTTAAAAATTAATCAAATAAAATTTTTGTATACAATTAAGAAAATCAGCCTGTAATTATTTTAATTTTTACAGAAACTAGTTTTTGTTTTTTATTTGATTATTATTTTTAAAAATTTATTTTAAAAAGCAGTAATTTAAAATATCTAATTACGTCGTTTTTAAAACGTGCATTTCATTTTTCAGGTGCAATGTTTATTCGTGATGTTGCATTATTGTATTTATTCGAGGTAATATATGGCGTAAAATTTTTTGGCAATTTGAACAAAAAAATGCATTTTCATTTGCTGCAATTTAATGCAGTACAATCCATCAAAAACCATTATATTGTTTAATATTAAAACATATTTTTAAAAAATAATTTGAAAAATCTTGTTAAAAATACATGACATTCGATTTCTCTGTTGTATTTATTATAATTTAAATTTAAAATACGAAAAGCAGGGTCTGAATTGCTGTAGATTACATTTTTATAATAAAAATTAAAAACTTTTCATAAATATGAGAGAATTTTTTTTGTTTATTAAAAATGAATGTCCATGTTATGTAATAAAAGTTTAGTATGTTTTTGAATTTAAAAATTGAATTTTAATCACGATACAATGCTAACACGAGAAAAATTGAAATGTCAATAAAAATGAAAAAAGTATATTTTAAAACATTAAAAGCAAAATATAAAATAAAATTATTTTTCAGTTTCAAATGAAGTTACGTAAACTGAATAAATCAAGCATTATTTTAAAAAGTCAATTATAATTTTGAAATTTAATTTCAAATAATGCATTATTTTTCAAAATCATATATTCAGTAATAAATTCTAGAATCCATTTCATCTCTGTGATTTTCGTAAACTGAATTCAAATGATGAATACTTTTTTGTTATTTATGAATAAAAAAAAACACACACACACATAAATTAAAGTATGAACAATTATTTTGCATCTCAAATACTGTTTTATAAGTTTTGTTTGTTTCATTTGATTTAAATATCAAAAATATTTCATTTAAACATTTTTTATAGTGCAAACTTTCTTTTTCAAGTAATTTTTTTTCAATAAATAAATTTGTGTTTAACTAAACATCACTACAAACGATTTTATAAATATTTTTAACTAAGTGGTCGTTTCATTGTAAAAACATTTTTGTACACGCAAAATATTTTTATCCGAAAAAATACACTTTAACAAAAAATTTAAGAATGATATTCATTTGATGGTGAAGCGCAAAACACGTATTAAGTTTGGATCAAGGTCTTCTTGGCTATAAATAATCACATTGCCTGCTTGACGGGGGATGTCGAAGCTTTTTTGACACATAGTCGCGCGTTCTTGACATGCGAGTTCAAGCAGAGCGTCGACACGCTACGAATATGTCTCATTAACTCGCAGGTTGTTTTGGCTTCCTCACAAGTTGTTACTACACGCGTTTCTATAGATGCGTGCATACTTGAAAGACTGTCAGGGAAGCAGATTTTTGGCGTCTGTCGAGCTTAATTATCGTTTATTCACTGGTTCATTGTGCGTTATATGACACTTGTGAAATGTTATATAGCGCTTTAACTACATTGCGAAACATTTTTATTGATTGTCCCAAAAGTAAATCTATCATCGCAAGATTTATTTCAGTTTGCGCAATTTTTTCAGGATTTGTTGTTTCTGATTAATCAATTTCATAACCGCCAAATTAAGAGTTTCGATCCTTTTGTTGGATAGCTCAACGTTTGCCAAACTCAACTGGTTAATAAATGTTGTTTCTTAAAATAGCTTTGGAAAAGAATTTTACAAGATATATATATATATATATATATATACTCCATTGAGAAATTTGAGTTAGATTTTTTGAGCTTACAAAATATTGATTTTGTTAAAATATTGTGCGAGTATCTTAAATTATTTGATTGTAAATTAAAAGAGGTGTCATAAATTTATTTAATAAAAGTCACTTTTTATGCAGAATTTTAAACACTTTAAAATATAACACAATAGTTTATTCGCAGTTTGTTAGTAAATTATTTAAAAATATTTTTAACAAGCATTATTCGGTTCTCTTTTTAAAATAAGATATCAAATTATTGAAGCGTAGAATCGATACATAAATAAATACAAAAATACATATAATTTGTTGACAATTAATCAAGATCGACTTACGTTAGTATTAAATCATCTCGTGATTTCTTTTTATAAATCTAAAGTCTTTGACGCAATTAATGTAATACATAAATATAATTGAGCATTTATTTTAAACATATCTTTCAATCTAAATATATTTTTCAATTAAATATAATATTATTAAATAATAATTTCTGTATTAAAATTGTCCTCTATAATTCTATGAAATTTCAATATTCTAATTTTGAAAATATAGTTAAATGTTGGATGATAAATAATTTAACAAATCGTCTCTGAGGGACAACACCCTCAGGGCTTGTGAAATTTCTTGTACACGAAAATGTGAAATATTATAGTGTACCTTGAAGTTGCTAACCTCTTTTGAGGGTCGAGTATCTCTGGGGGCAAACTTTCTTTTTTCATTCAGCTTATTTGATAAAGACGATGGAAAGTTGCATGTTGTGATAAATAATTAATCACAACTGATTGAGCAGAAAATCAATCAATTTTAATCCTACTAATGTCCACTTTCTTAATAATATTCTTTTTTAACATTAAACTGATTTCAACTTACGTTTTTTCTCAAAATAGTGCTACTGTTTTTTTTTTTAAACCAAAGTCTAGTATAAAAATAAAATCTAGTGATTCATTCAAGAAAATTTAGCAAAACTAATTTAACTGCTGCCAAAAAATGGCACATTCTTTTAGTTGAAATATATATATGAAAAATTAAATGTATATCTTTTTGTGCAGAGGCAAATTCGGCACGGTTTTTCGGTGCAAAGACAAAAAAACTGGTTTATTTCTCGCTGCCAAGGTAGTTAATATCACAAAAAAGGAGGATAGAAGATGCGTAGAACGCGAGGTTGAAATTATGAGAAGACTTCAGCATCCTCGATTAATTCAGCTTTATGATGCCATCGATAATGGAAAACACATTTACGTTATACTTGAATTGTAAGATCAAAAGATAATTCTTTCATTTTATAATACAACATCATTTGCCTTTTATCAAATAATCTTTTTCTTTTCAAAATTAACTTATCATTTTTGCAGTGTAACTTAGTTTTCTGCAGAAAAAAAATTGTCCATTCAAAATAATTAATATCATTTGCGGTCTAACATGAAGAAGTTGTCTTATTCTGATTATTTGATTAGAATTGAAGGTGGTGAACTTTTCGAGCGAGTAATTGACGATGACTTTTTGCTGACCGAACGAAGCTGTGCAGTATTTATGAGGCAAATTTGCGAGGGTATTGAGTTTGTCCATTCGCAATTTGTTCTACATCTTGATATGAAGGTAATTATATTAACATATTCCTAAATTTATATATATATATATATATATATGAAGCTGATAAAATTGTACAGCAATATTAAACTGAATGTTTGGCAAGTTCTCAGATATGATTAATTGAGGCGAAATTGCAAATAATTGCAATACAAATGACTTTTAACAAATGCTGGCAGCTGACTGGACTGGTGCCATTAATAATGCATTGTTTTTGGCCACTTTAAAACATCAGATTATATAAATTTTGCAATTTAACATATTTTGCTTTTTAATATAAATTTCTTTCTGTTTAGCCGGAGAATATACTTTGCTTGACGAAGTCAGGCAATCGAATAAAGATAATTGATTTTGGACTAGCCAGAAAGTATGATCCAAGTAAAAAGATGCAGGTTTTGTTTGGAACTCCGGAGTTTGTTGCACCCGAAGTTGTTAATTTTGACCAAATTGGATTTGGAACTGATATGTGGAGCATCGGTGTCATATGCTATGTACTGTAAGTGTCAACTTATTTTAGTAATAATAATTTATTCAAAATATAGATTTCAATTTTAATATATTTGACAAAACTTTCCAGATTGTCAGGACTTTCTCCGTTTATGGGTGACAATGATTTGGAAACGATGGCCAATGTGACAGTAGCAAAATATGATTTTGATCACGAGGCTTTTGCAGATATATCAGAAGATGCCAAAGATTTTATTAGAATTCTTCTTGAAAAAGATATCGAGTGAGTGATCTTTTTATAATTTGCCTGCAAAAGGAAGTAACTTTTTTAAGCCATTTAAAAGTGTTGTAACAATTTAAGAAGGCACATTAAGGTTAAGTTAAGAAAGAAAACACTCTCTACTTTATTCCGGTGAACATTGTTTTGTTTCTTGTAAAATTTTAACAAGTCTCAAGACAATTTGTAGCTGGGATTAAAATTGTCATTCTTGTTACTTTTTGCTGCCTTGCTGATAACTAACATTCTTCGAATTAATAGATGCCTCCCTTAAGACATTAACTGTGCTTGTTAAACTTATTTTTAACAACACTCTTGTATTAAAACATTAAGTTTTCAGACAACATTTAAGTGCCAAAGTTGTTATGTAATTGAAATTCAGATTTGATTTTAAAAATGCTTTCAAGATATTTATTTACAGCAGACAGTTTCGGAGTAGAAACGAATCTGTAGACGTAAATTTTTTTATTTATATAAAAATACAATTTAAAATGTGACAAAAATATGATTTCAGTATTTTCGTATAATATTTTGAAAAAAAGTCAAAGTGATTTATAATTTAAAAAAAAGAAGAAATATTGTAATAACAAAATGTAGGCTTTTATTATTTGAGAATGTACAACTTGTTTTTCGTACGTGTGCACATAGATAATAAAAGAAAAATTGCACATTATAATCTTACAAAAACCGTATCAATTGTGACTACTATTTTCGAAAATAACCAATTAGTTTCATTTCAAAATTCAGCCCGATATTGCTTAAGCCCAAAATTTTCAATTAGATATTTATTACATTTTTAATAATATTTTTTCCCCAAACATTTGCATACAATTTACTGCACTTGGGTAATTTCATAGAAGAAGAATAAACAAAAAAGAGGAACAAATACTTCTGCATTTATTTTTCTTCTTTTCAAGGAAAAATTAAGAGTTAACCATTTTTTTAGTTTATTCTGGATATTTTATTCTAATGTAGAGCTGTAATATTTGTTTATCTACATCATGATGTAATTTATATAGGGTATTCCATGTCAAAATTGTCTTAATCCAAAATTTTTTTTTATCTGTCAAATTCAAATTTAAAAATTATTGTTAATTTGTAATCAAATTTAGGTTTATTATACATTAATTGAAAGCTTTTGAAAGATAAAATAAGATTCATTAGTTTATTTTTGTATTAAAATTCATTAACTTGGTCCATATAAGAAGATAAAAAATGAAACTATTTTTTTGTGTAATCCAACCTGATAAATTTCATTGAAATCTACTTTAAAATTTTGTTTAAAATCTTAAGAGCAACATACTCGATTTCTAGAATGGGATAATATTTTCTTATTAAAATACAACATTTATTAGTATTTATGCAGATTTTCTTGATCATAAACAACATTTTAAAATAAAAATTTTCAGTTCTTGTTCTTCTAGGTAATTTTCATAAATGATGTATTTTATTAACAAAATATTGTTCCATAAAAATCACGTATATAACAGCTAAATTTAATGAATTTTAATACAAAACCCTTGAAAAAAACATGTGTATGTTGCATGCAAGAGACATGCAAAGCAATCATACATGTGGTATACGTAAGACCCATACATGAATCACGTATGCAACATACACAAAATATGTATAAATATCTTGCTTAGAGCATGCATAATTCATATTTGTCATGCATGATACTTGAAAAATAATCATTTAAACTCCAAGATGTTAAGCTAAACTTCTAACACCTGGACCACAAAGACTTACAAAAGTATATGTGAAAATCATACACATAATCTATAGGCGATTTGCATGTATTATCCATGCATAGATCCATGCTGTACATAATACACAACTAGGTATTTAATTGAAAGTCATTGTCAAACAATCGACTTTTGATTAATCACAGTCGTATAATTTTTTTATTAATTATTTGTTTTCACGTTCTGTAACCTGGCATGGACAATTTTTATCACACATATTGCAGAAATTGACGTTCATTTTAAATGAAATTTGAATTCTCGTGCTCCGAAACGTTATTTAATCGGCTTTTATTAGACAGCTTTTTTGCGAAACAGTAAGTTTAACCTCTTTTATAATATTGATTTCATATTTTTTCTTTTTCCCTGATATATTTATAATAAAATAAAATTTTGATTCGTAATTACTTTTGCTTTTGTGGTAGATAAGAAAGTTCTAAGTACAAAAAGAGTGTCAGAAAAAGCAAGACATTCGCAATAGAAAGCAGCGTCCCCTTAAATTTTCAAGGATTTGTAAAAGTAATATTTTAATTCTCGTTCTTTAAATAGAAAAGCTGGCTATAAGCTTTGTAAATACTGTACAAATGTTATGAATTTAATTATGCCACTGTGAAAAATTAAAGGTCTTATTTTACATCTTTATATATATATATATATAACACATATATATATATATACGTGTATAACTTGAGCTGTCAGATTAAAATAAATAATTTTTGCTTCACTGGTTTTATCTTTTGAGAAAGGAATATTGTAAATTTACGTTGCCACTGCAATAAGATACTAAAACTTTTCTTCTAAAACGAAACAGAAATCAATTAACAGGGGCTAAGAGAGAAAATAAGTTTGCTCACTACATTTTAAGATTAAAAGCTTTGTACAGTTTTTCAAAATGTCAATATTTAATCATTAATTTAAATCATTTTAGTTATTTTAAAATAGGTGTACAGAAGTCAAAAGCATTTAACCCTCATAATAAAAATAATAAGTCGAAAGATATTGAAAATTCGCTGTATACTTAGCAATAATCTTATTATGTTACATACGTATGAATCATGCATGTTCTAAGCAAAATACTTATACATATTTTGTGTATGTTGCATACGTGATTCATGTATGGGTCTTACGTATGCCACAAATATGATTGCTTTGCATGTCTCTTGCATGCAACATGCACATGTTTTTTTTCAAGGGAAACAAATAAATGTATCTTATTTCAACTGCTTCCAATGGTATCAGCCCTTTTGCTCGAAAGACATTTGCTCTGAGACAGTTGCTCGCAATCACATTTGCTTAGAGGACATTTGCTCCAAAGAATATTTGCTCTGTGACAGCTGTTCGTAAAGACACTTGTTCGTAGTCATTTGCTCGCAGACGTTTAATCGCAAAATTATATTTATTTCTATCAAATTGAATATTTAATTGAAAATAATGAAATAAATAATTAAATAAATTTAATTTCAAATAAATAATATTCATTGTTATTATGTATTTATTAAAGTTTATTAAAAAAAAGTTTAATCGTAGAAATAGGGTGGGTCATAAACTGCCACAAATGCCTACATAACATCGTATTAAAGTATAACAAAAAATCAAATATTATTGCACATTTAAAGCACATTGCTACAAAACTAGACACTTTATAGATTTATTTCATTTAAATGTATCATTGACCATTTATATTTTTATTATCATTTTATACAATTTTTAAAATTTTATAAAATGTATGACGAAAATTCTAATATATGTTAAAAATGATTATATATCTTTATGTAAGCATTTTATATGATAAAAAAATGTTGAAGATTATTTTTTTTCTTATACGAGCAAATGTCTGCGAGCAAATATTCTTCAGAGCAAATGTCTTTACGAGCAAATGTCCTTCAGAGCAAATGATTTTCAGAGCAAATGGTTTTCAGAGCAAATTTCCTTCAGAGCAAATTTCCTTCAGAGCAAATGTCATTCAGAGCAAGTGTCCTTACGAGCAAATGTCCTTTAGAGCAACTGTCTCAGAGCAAGTGTCTTTACGAGCAAATTTCCTCCGAGCAAAAGGGCTTGACCCTTTCAATCAATGTATAATAAACCTATATTTTATTACATATTGATGCTACTTTTTTAAATTTGAATTTGCCAGCTAAAATAATTTTGTTGGATAGCGGTACATTTGAAATAGAATGTAAAATCAGTAATTCATTTCTGAGTGCCTTGAGTCAGAAACCAAAATGTATTTGTTTAATAATGTGATGAAATCAAAATTTGTTCACAACATCTAAAAACTCTTCTTTCCTTTGTAACCTCTAAGCATGTCTTTAGAGGTTACACCTTTCAACAATTCCGAGGAACTATACATTTACGTGGGACATCTCAAATCATTTCAGAAAACGTGCCACCGCAAGTCAGTGTCGAGAGCATCGATGGCTGGCCCGAAAAAGTGTCAACAACGTAAATCCCACGATTGTTACAAACGATCCGCCAAACATCAGCGTCAAAAGTCAAAATAAAAGTCAAAATAAATCCAAAAGCGATAGTCCCATCAAAGAAATAAAACAAGAACTGGACATGGCGAAGGACAACCTGCGACTGTTTGTGGAAAGATGGAGGGAACATCCGGACAGTCCTTACCTGATAGACTCCAAATACGAAGTGGACACTCTGCGAGTAAACGCGGCAAACAGTGACGTCATATCGGTGTCCCTCCGCGGTCAAAGTCCTTCGCCCTGCGGCAGCATTTGTAGCTCTAGCTCCGAATGTTCCAAAGACAACACTAGTTCGCTTCCAAAATTAACGCTGGTGGACAGGAGAGCTTCTGACAGTGCAACCTCAGAAAGGCATCGGGACCCTGCTTCCCAGATCATGCTGGCTGAAGAAATCATCAGACTGTCTGAGCATCTGAGAAACGTAGCCCTCAATTCATTTATATCAAATGAAGACCATTCCAAACAAAAAGCGACTATAGTTCCCAAAGCAAAGAAGCCTACGGTGCAAAAGGAAACAAATGAAATTAAGGAAAAACTGTCTAGTATTACGAGTAAGAGGAAAATCAATGGCACCACATTCAATGGTAGTAGGAAATTTGAAAAGAACAATATTAACAGTACAAATATGTTTAATTTGAAAAAAACAAGCAAAAGTGGAAGTCAGTCTGGCAAAAGTGAAAGCCAAAGTAGCACAAATGGCAACGAGAGGGTTTTGAATAAAGAAGAAGAGGAAAAGGAGATGGACCTGACACCGCCCTGGAGGAAGGCAAGAGCGAAGCACAAATTTAGTGAACTTGGCAGGGACGTCCCCAGGATCACGAATTTGCAGGACTTACACAAAAATTTGAACCTGGACGAACCAGCGAACACGAAGAACATGCTGCTGCAGTTGTTGAACGAGTGGGAAGACGTGAGCAGACCCAGCGAAGTTGGCAGAAAGTCTATCAGCTTTGATTGGTGTGCTGGAGATGTTGCCAGAAGATCTTTGAATTCTTTGGCTGAATACTTTCATATGGAGCAACAAAAAGCTGCGACTGCGGGAGGTTCTACGTCCTCAACTTCTTCTGTACATCGTTGAAAACCAACATTGAAAATGGTCCTGAAATAATTCAACTGAAAACGTATCCAAATTGGAACAAAATGTTGACAATGCGAATTTGGTGAGATTTTATTTATGTTCATTTGTGATCAGATTTAGATTAGCAATATTTTGGATCATTTTGGATCTTTTTTTGTTCGGTTATCTTAACTCAAAATAAGATCAGAGAAATGTATATGTATGTAAAATATTTGATTAGACCAAATGTTAAAATCTAGCAAATGTGATATTTTTTAATTTGAACAGCTATAGATTCTTTTTGTCTAATCAGGGACCAACTTGGTTAACTTTACTTAAACTTAACTAAACTAAACTTAAATACGATTCACATTGGAGCCACTTGTGTCTGACCACAATACCACATTGGTCCACGATTGAGCTAAAAAAATCTTTTCTACTCGAGATATATGTATACGAAAGTAGTAGTTGTTATATTATTTCTATAATACAAAAAATTCTCTTTCTAGTCGGGATATATAAAAACAAAAATAACTATTATGTTATTTTTACAAAATATGATTTCGAATCTAATTTTAAAGTATAATTTATTTAAAGTGATTTACTGGAATTAATGATGTATATATATATATATGTGTGTGTGTATAAAATAAATTTCGATAATGCATCAATTAAATAGATTTAGTTATTGAAGATTGTATTATATGTATGCATGCAATATTTAATTTGTTATTTTATTTTAATAATGAATTTTGAAACTTTTTCACATTTTTAATATAATTGTACAAGAAATTAATTAAAATATTAAACTTAAAAGATTTAAATTGTGTCATTTATAAAATTTTGCATAACAAATCATACAATTTGTATTTTGTAATTTAAAATGTACATAAATATGTTCATAAATTAAATATAAAATTTGTGCAGATCAAACTTTAAAATTGAGCAAGTCTTCAATAAAAAAAATGGTCAAGAATTTGCATAGGTTTTGTGTAAAGCTGGTTAATGTTTTTTGAAAATTTCGATTGATAGATAATTTTAAGTAAAATCCATACTTTTTTAAATATCATTAAATATAACTATTTTTTAACGTAAAAATATATATCCCATACAATAATTTTAAGAATGTATTTTTTTTTAACTAAACAAAAAAAATAATGAAATTATATTTTTTACAGTTCATCATTAATAATAATTTTACATTTTTTACGTAAAATATTAATTAAATTTTTTTTAGTTTTAATAATTAAATATATCATTTTGCAAATAAATTTCAATAAAAATTCGTTTCAATATTTTAATATACCTTTAAATTATAAATTAGTACTGAACAACGTAGGTATTTGTAGAAATTATTGATTGAAATTTCACTATCTAGATTAAGCAAATTATGTAGAAATATCCCTGCTGGAAATTTCTATAAATATTTTAAAATTTCCTGTAGGAAGATTTATAACAGGGAATCCAGATATATATATATATCCACTATACATTTATTTATATGTTTGTAAGCTATTTATAAACGTAAATGTTATTATTTATATTGTATTATATATAATACACAGATATTTAAGAAATGGTTTTTAATAAATTTAACTTAAATTTTCGACTGAATCTCAATATATATTTATTTAATTATTCCTAAAAATATTATGTTTTCTCCTAAAATAATGTTTCTTGAATTAATATACAAAATTGTTTATACACAAAGTTGTTGGTTCAAATAAAAAGCCTACATTATTTACAACTATACTTTATAAACTTGTTTCAGCTTTTTTTTTCTTAAAATAGATTTAAAATAAAAAAGATATAAATTAATTATTAATTACATTAAAAAAATAATGCTTATTTGCAGCAGTTTACTAATATTTACTGGAATGTTGATTAATATAAATTTTTACTTGAAAACATTCAAATCTATAATTTGATTTTGTTTCAATAATATTTATACACATTATATCAATTTAAGATGTAAGATAATTTAAAATACATTTTTATTAGAAATAGGCCGACTGCCGGACAAATGTTAGAACATCGTTGGATAGAGGCCCCTTTGGAAAATCCTATTTCAAAGGTCAGACTCAAAAGATATGTGATCAAGAAAAGATGGATCAAGGCTGTTAATACTATTTTAGCACTCAAACGAATGGGAGCTCACTTTAATCTTGAAGAAGCTTAAATTTGTCAACAATTTTATTTTATTAAAAAAAATTGTGTTTGCATTATAATTATTATAAAAATACAAACTATTAACAATGGGTTAGAACATTAACAATTTTTAACAATATTTTTTTAATATTGTTTTTTTAGTAATTTCATTTGTTTGTAAACTGCCATACCAATTATAAAATGTTGTAAATATTTTTATTAATCATGTTTTATTTAAGAGCATCTAAAAGTACAATCAAGAAGTTCGTTTGAACTTTGACGGCAAGAGTTCAAAAGAGTTATTATTTACCAGAATTACCCTATTAATGTATCCGTAAAAATGATAATTTGTCAAAATAAACAAAATTATATTTTATATTAATTATATCTTTCCTAATAGTCAGCGTTTGCATAAATACACTGCAAAAATAAGCGTTTTTTGGAGAACGCTTGTGAAGGTTTTTCAGAACATTTAAAATGTTCTTTTTGAAAAACGTTTAATGTGTTTCGTAACAAACACCTTAAGTGTTCTTTATAGAAAACACTTTATATGTACGGAAAATTATTAAATAACTTTTAAATGTGACAGTTTTTTTTAAATCAAATATAAAATGTAAGTACATATATCATTTTTATTAAAAATAAAACTATTCAATATACATTTTTAGTAATTAATTTAGTACATAATAATATTCAAAAAAATTACTCTAACCTGTAAATGTTACCAATGAACGATAATGTGGATCATCTCAGTCATATGATTTGTCATTTGCCAAACAATCATGCCGGAGTTGAAATGTTTAATGTGCGATTTCAATACAAATGAATATCCACATTTATTAAAACACATATTACAATTTCATAAGAATAATCCGAAATTTAAAGTGAAGTGTGTTTCTCATAATTGTGGAGCGACATTCAAGAAATGGGAATCAT
>JABFPM010001776.1:0-18777 GCA_022817325.1 Idris sp. 1 HC-2018
CATATTTATTTTTTACGATAACAGCGCCATCTGTGACCAAAAAGACTTTTCTAGTAGGTCAAACTTATGTAGAATTTTCTCAGGAATCTGAATCTGCAATAAAAATGGGGGTTCCTATTTAAGATTTCAAAGTTGGTCCCCGCCCTACCCCCAGGGGGTGGGGGTGGAAGGTTGTTATTGGTGTCATTGGATAGCTTTTCAAAAAATATTTGACACGTATTTCACCTTTTTTCGATCCGATGCGTATTTCTCGAGATATTTTACCGTTCCGGGACTTTTTATTCACCCTGTATTAATATCTCTATATAGCTGAAAAGTACAGTACAGACTAACCTTAAATTACGCAATGAGGATGTCATTGATTATGACATTGTTTACAAACAAAGTTTATCAATTATTTACGACACAGTCTTTTCTATTGTAGGTAAACAGCTCAATGATTGTGGTTTCAATTCAAATCTGTTTTCACAATCGACGTTATCTGTGTTAATGAACGAATTACAATACAACATACACCGTCTTAAACGACACGTTAAATATATATATGTCCGTTAAACGAAGATCAATTGTCTTTATGTGAGCACGTATAAGAAGTGATGGTGCTGTTGCACTTGCTGTTGCATCTTCTGGAATAGCAGCAAATTTATTGCAGGGTGGTCAAACTGCTTATTTTGTACCTTTAAATGTACACATCGTAGCTGAACCAGTGTGCAATATATGTAAACGTTCTGATAGAGATAAATTGCTTCAACAAAGTTAACTTTTAGTTTGAGACGAATGCACGATGTCTCACAAGCATGCGGTAGAGGTTGTCGACAGAACTCTTAGAGATCTTAGAAATAATAACACTTTAATGGGCGGTTTAGTAGAAGTTTTAGCTGGAGATTTTAGACAAACATTACCTGTCATATCTAGAGGTACACCTGCCGATGAACTAGAGGCTTCTATAAAATCTTCGTTTATATGGCAACACGTTAGGATTCATGCACTTACTACTAACGACATTCAATTTCCTTTCGGTTTTTTTCACTTAGTTAACTCTACAGAAGACCTCATTGCTTCTGTATTTTCTAACATTAATGACAATATTTCATCTTCTCAGTGGTTATGTGAAAGAGCTATATTAGCTCCAACCAATGATATCGTTAACCAAATTAATGATATAATTTTAAATACAATATCAGGACGTTATTATATTTTATCCTCTTTAGATACTTATTTCAATATTAACGACGCAATTCACTATAATTTAGAATTTTTAAATTCTTTAGACATGTCTGGCGTTCCATCTCATATTTTGAAACTCAAAATTGGCGTCCCAGTTATATTGATGCGTAAATTGTATCGGCCTACTTTATGTAATAGTTATGTATAACAAACATAGGCTCTAAAATTATATCAGTAGCAATTTTGACTGGATGTGATAAAAGACAACAGGTTCTAATACCGCAGATCCCAATTATTCCATCCGATTTACCGTTTCATTTCAAAAGAAGACAGTTCTCTCTCAAAGTAGCTTTTGGTATTACCATCAACGAATCCCAAGGTCAGACGTTGAAAATTGCTGGTATCGATTTACGTACTCCATGTTTCTCTCATGGTCAATTATACGTCGCATGTTCTTGCGTTTCTGATGGGTCTAATTTATATATTCACACTCCCACTGGAAAAACTAAAAATATTGTATATACCAATGCTTTACTATAAGCCACATCATTATTAGTATTTCCATTTCTGTATCATTGTGTCTACGTTTTAATGTTTGTACTGCATTTTCGTATCTTTTTTTTTAACTTGTCCACGTATTCCCATCACTACATTTTGCAATCATTATCATGTTTTCCATTCTACCAAACCCAGGCGAAGCCGGGTAGTTCAGCTAGTTATTAATAATTTGCTGCAAATTTTGGCTTATAGATGGTAAACAACAAATTTATCACGTTATTAGAAAGTGCAATTTATGTTTCCGATATTCAGCCAGGACTGTCAAATACAAGATGGGTGACCTCTTTGCTGTGAGGGTTCAAGGCATCAAGCTATTTATGAATGTCGGCAGTGACTTCTGTGATCCTTTGTTCACGAAAGAAAGAAAATTTCAAAATCGTAGTAAAATAAAGGAATACATTTGTGTTTTTGTTTGCTTAGCAACAAAAGCAGTACACCTTGAAGTAGTTAGTGACATGACGACAGACGCATTTCTTGCAGGACTGAGAATATTTATTGCTCGAAAAGGTGTTCCTACGAAATTGATTACAGACAATGGGACTAATTATGTTGGTGCCCAAAGTAAATTCAAAGAAATATTAGCTTTGTTTGAGACGGATGAATCCAGAAATAAAGTTGAACAATTCACTTCAAATAACGATATTGAGTGGCAATTCTCTCCTCCATTAGCTCCACATTTCGGTGGAATCTGGAAAGCCGCTGTTAAATCATTTAAACACCATTTCAGACGAGCTGTCGGCGACCGTTTATTTACTTTCGAGGAAATTAACACCTTTACAATCGAAATCGAAGCAATTTTAAATTCTTGATCTTTTTGTTCAATGTCCTCTGACCCGAATGATCCGCAAACGTTGACACCTGCACATTTTCTTATAGGTCAACTAATCACATTACTGCCGGAAGAAAATTTGGTTTCTGTTTCAGATAACTGATAAAAATCATTTCCAAAAATACGTCAATCATTTTAAAACAGGTGGTATACCAAATACCACAAAAACGTCAAAAATGGTTCACCAATGGACCACACATTGAGAAAGGCGTCATAGTTTTGTTAAAGACAAAAATCTAACTTGAGCACGCTGGCGACTCGGCAGAATATTGGATGTATTCCCAAGAGATGATATGGTCGTTAGAACAGCACGGTCCGGACATCAAATTCAGAATCCACATGTTGTGTGCGATTATTATGCTCTTTACCTAATAATCAAATTAAGATACTTTTACAATTTATAAATAACTAATAATTAAAGCATATACAAAAACGAAAAAACAAAAAAAAATGTAGATTTCAAATAATTTAAAAAAAACACATTATGTAAATAAAAATAATTTAAAATGCACTGTACCTTAATAACCGCGATACGCTCAACGGGGAGGAGAATGTTCTTTCGGAACGCTTATTGTTTTGTAAAATTTAGACATTAATTTATGATTTTAATATAATTGTTAGAGTGATTCATAATTTAGATTCTTAAGAAAATTTACAATATATGCGTTCCTACTTTTATGACTTAAGAATTCCAAATATTTATGTTCTTACGAAAAAAAACTAAGTCCGACTAAAGCCATAAAATCTTTCAAAACTTAAAAAACCGCAAACATATGTTTATTTCCGTTGGAAAATGATTTTTGACATTTTCCTTACATTTGACCCAAAAATTGTCGTTGAGCACTGAGGGTCATTCAACACCTATTTCAAAGAAAGCGAAAGTGATGCAACTCGCGCGCAAGGTTTCCACGTCGACTTGGATTTTTTCTGTAAGATTTTAGGGCACGAGTTTTTGGGAAAATCGGGATTTGTGAAGGCGGTCTGAAAGTCGTAATCAGCGATTTTCGGCTGCTTCAGTTTTAGTATTTTCTGGTATATTGATCTAGAATAGAAATTTTATCGAAGTATTTCCTTCTCGTCGGATGTTGATACTTTGTGCATTCGTTCCAATTCTCACACAATCATACATTTTCCAAAAACTCGTTCCTACTCTTAACATCATCCATTTTTTCGGTGGTTTTTATGCCTTTGAGGCTTTTCCACCCAGAGCCAATAAAAGTTTTTTATATCTTTGGCTCAAAAATATTTGTTTTTATTTAATAACCTTTTCCCAATCTAGTAAAAATTCAGCAAAAATTAAAAAATTCATACACTACAAAACAGATAAATTTTAACATTTTGTAGAGCACTGAGAAATGAAATGCTGCTCCGAGCCCTCAAGTAACTTGAAATATTTCGAAATATTTTTTCTCGTGTTTCTTGAAATTCAAAGTGCTCCCATTTTCTATTTTTCAACCGATTTTCAATTTTTTTAATGCATCTAATGAAAAGACGAAAAAGTTGTCTAGACGGATTTTTGATAAACTTTTTTTTCCAAGTTATCAAATTTTGAAGTTCAAAAATATTTTTTTTCGAATTTTTTAACATCTCTCATTTTTTAACACACTTTAATAATTATTTTAATAACTTTTGAAAGTTTATCGAAAATTCGTCTGGACAACTTTTTTGTCTTTTCATTAGCTATAGTTGAAAAAAAAGCTATGGATGAAAAATAAAAAATTTGGAGCATTTTGAATATTATGTTTTTTTTGCCTATTATTTGCAAACATAAAATATTTATTCGATGATATTTTTTTATTCAAGATAAATTTATCGTTAAACTGATGCAAATAAATGAGGAAAATAATAAACTACATTAATTCAATAATAAATATAGAAAATAGCCATTTGCGCGAACGGTCCCCTTAATACAAAGTAGTTTCCGAATTCATGTACAAAAATCAAAATTTCAACCTAGAAAATAATTTGGTATTGAAAAGGTTAAACCACAATGCTCAATATGAATAATGCAATAATATGATCCATAATGTTTATAATATTTTTACTAAGTTTTAGTGTAAATATAATGACAAGCTTTGAATAAGTTGGCATTTTTATATATGCATGCAATAAATAAGGTATTGCTGATCATGATTATTATTTTTTTTCTAATTCATTTGAGAAGCATCTCAAATTTTGTAATGTAATTAACTTTTTACACTTTTTTAAAAATGTTTATAATTTTTTTAAATTTACGATTCTTAGATTAAAAAATTTCCATTTTTTAGAAACAAGTTTCTAATAAAATTCTTAAAAAACCAAGTTCTTAAATCGATAATCTTTGAATATTTTATATTCTGAAAAATTATTAATATTTCTGAGTATGGGATATTCGATTTTTTCAGAGCAGTTGCAAAGTTATTTTTAAAGGAATAATAAAAATTTCGTGTATTACAATTTTGTTTGTTTCCACTATTTAAACATATAAAACTAAATCTAATAAGCTTAAAATCGCTTAAAAATGATAAAGCAATATTAATATTCTGATTAATTATAATAAAAATCAATATCATACTTAATTGGATACAGTACTGAAACACTACTTTCTTTTATTTAAATAAACAAAAATAAATTCCTTGATCACTTAAAATACTCGAGTTTGTCTTAACATTTCAGAAATGAAATTTCCTGCAGCAGAAACAATCCTCCGAATCTGTAATCTTAGCATCGCTCTTGGTTAATGCCTACTTAACGTCTAAACATACATACCTCGATAAACTCACAAGAGCATGCGTTTACACACTATAACAGCATCAGCCAAGCCTTATCTCCAGCGGCCGAGTTTCCTCGGACAGTTTACCGGCGCTAATGAGCTGGCAAGATAATTAGCATTATGTTAATGTGTGACGTGCTGTTGCTGTGTAGAATAATCTAACGTTAACCTAGCCGCTTCTCCTCCATACTCTCTTAACCAAGACCTCTATCTCGTGCTTCTCCTGTCTAATGTTAAGGTTATTATCTCCGTAGATGTTCCCGCGAGGGATACACCGTCCAACTTCTATATCTGACCACTTTTCCATCCCAAAAAGCTTCTCATCTAACGCAGTCATATTCTTAAAAAACAAGAAAAACAAATGTTAATTAATCATTTGCAGACCATTAAATATGATATTAACATGAGAAGCAATTAAAATCAATCCTGAAGGATGCAATTTACCGTGACTCAATGTCCTCATGAATTGAAAACGTTATTGACGATGTATTTCTTAAAAACGTTCTTGACGTTCACATTTGTTCGACAATAGAAAATGAAGTACAAGAGAGTGCACTTGTGCCTTATGCAGTATCTAAAGTAAACGTCCAGAATCTAGACAATAAGTGGCCACAGAGTCGGAAAAATCAACGGTCCCGGTTGTATGGTCATTCAGCTTGATATTTGTTGAAAGACGGGATCGACAGATAAGATTGAGTCTGCGGACCCTGGTCCGAAGGGTTGATAACGTCCAACGCTGTTTGAGCAATTTATAATTTAACAACTGCTACTTAGCGGGCGGTTTCCGATCTGGCTTGCTGAAATATTCACACCGAATGCTTTTTGCAAATGGTACAGTTTGTCTGGGAAAGAGAAGAAGAAACAAAAAAATGGTAATGAAAACAAAGGGGTTGGTTGAGATTAACGAATCTGCTGATGCATATCTTGCGGCTTTGTACTCTTTGATGTTTGAAAAAATAAAGCAAAGTAATTGTCAATAAAGATTAATATATAACATTTCGCTTTCGGTGTTTGTTTCTTTTTTGTTGAACAAATAAACGTGATATGCGTACTTTGTAGAGCTGGCAGCAAAAAAGAATGTTTATAATTAAGCGTCTAATGGGCCAATTGCATATGAGAAACAATGTAGAAGATGATCGATCCAGCAGACCCTAATTTCCATCACGTTTCTCCTTCATCCTAACTAACCTGAGCTAATTAATTAATCATGCCTTCGCACAAGTTAGTCTGATTATGCGGAAGCTGTGCTAGCCAAGTTCTTCGTCAAGTCGCGTATCTTCGGTATTGTTGGCATCACTTGGGCGATGTATCGGATGTCTTGTGCAGGCGGTCCTCCTCACCCCTCTTTTTCTTGCCATCCCTCAACCCTTCACCAAGTCCAAACCACCTTCGCTTCCTTCTTAGTTCAGCTCGACTTGGCCCTCATTATCTTGATTAATTGACCGATGGCCTTCGCCTTTCAAACTAATGTTCCTACTTTTGTTTCAACAAACTTTTGT
Source organism: Idris sp. 1 HC-2018 (assembly GCA_022817325.1). Lineage (NCBI taxonomy): Eukaryota > Metazoa > Arthropoda > Insecta > Hymenoptera > Scelionidae > Idris > Idris sp. 1 HC-2018. The sequence goes on from JABFPM010001776.1 coordinate 6,806, forward strand.
CCCATTGTGTTGCAGAATTTTATTTTCAAATGGGTTTCCCAGTCCAAGAAAAATCAGAATCATCATCTTAATTTGTTGATTCTAACTTTTAAGCGGCATAATTATTTACATGTTAACAAAGAAAAAAGCCGTTCGTTAATCAACAAGTTCATTCATCAAAACTAATCAAGTTAACAATGAAATTAAAAAATAATTCATAGCAAACGGTGAGAACTAATTAAGCCCCACTCCCCTGACGCGTAAAACAAATAATTGATAAACCCGTGAGCCCGATTGGCCTCGTTCTAACAACGGCAAAGTTTTATCTCCTCTGTCGTGATTCGTTCGCCATTATCAAACAGCGATTAACTTTGGTCTTGCAAAATATTAATCATAATTTTTAACATTTCTAAATATCAAATCTTCGACTTACAAAGTAGAAAACTAAAAAGCAAACGCAATAGCGCTCGCTCCGACGAACACCCGGGAGTGAAATTAATTTTAACTTTAAATTAAGACTCGTCCGATACCTGGTTGGCTCTCTTTGTTGCATGGTCACGAGAGGGGGAGGAAAGCGAGGAGTATTTCGATTCTGGGCTGCAGCTCTATAGCCAAGTGACTGCGGATGGACCAAGTGAGCGCGCGCGGCAGGCAAACGCAAGCAGTCGAAGTTTTCTTCGCAGCAGCTTTTGTCTACTGTAAACGAGCAAGTTAATATAATGATCCCCGTCCGCCTTGTCTCTTCCTTGTCTATCTTTTTCATTTCTCTCGCAAGAGTTCGGTAACGAGTTCTTGTCTCTTCTGTAATGCCTTATAAATTATTATTAGCCAGATTTATGTATTTTACTAAAGCACAATCAAATCAGTCGCACAAAACTCCCGCACATTAATTAAGTCCAATCAAAATGCAACGACACCCGCGGCTGGAAATCAGTTCTTTGTTTTCTCCATCGATTGACTTTCGGTGTTCCCTAAAAAGAAAATTTCTTTTCTTAAGAAGAGAGCTAATCCACTCCTTCCCCCCGCAAACTTTTCGTTTAACGAGAAACGAATATTGATTACCTTGCAGCTCGTTTTGCCGCAAAAAGAATCGTATCTCAAAACCACAAGCGACTGCCTCTAAATGGAAACCGCGGAGAGTGACACATCCGACCATCCCTTCGCGTAATGAATAAAGATTATAATTACGTTTCTCATCGTCGCCGAGAAAAAGAAGTTAATCAATCACCCGCGAGATCTTGCCCCACTTTCATTATCTTTTTTTTACAAACACTTTTGTTCTCTCGTTGCTTATGAAAGAAGAATTCATTTTCGAGCGGCAATTATTTGTTTACCAAAAAATTTTGTTGAACCGACCTTAATAGGGGACTGTCAAAATGTGTCAACGCATTGGGGCTCGTGATTAAGGAGGAAAAGATTTCCATTCGATTTGCCGAAGAAGTCGAACGTTAAACGGCAAAAGCGTAAGTGAACCGGGGAGTGCAAAACTCCATGCATACAAATGGTATGCTAACAAGCTACATTTGTCTATGGTGTTTGCTCCTCTGTCTTGCTGACGGCATTTGGCACTGGTTTGCCCTTTTCTAACGTTCTTTTTCTCCCCCCTCATATGCAGATTTATAGATCGATTATAGACTTCGCTTATGATTGGAACCATTTGCATGATGTAGGTATACCGCGCTCCTTCTCGGCCTGTGCCCATGAATCATCCGTGCCAACTGCTCTCTTATGGTTTTGCGCGATAAACGTTTTGATGCGCGCAGCCTAGTGAACGATCGACTTGCGTTACGCGCCTCTTTGCATTCTTCACTGCTTCCATGCTTACTTCCTATTTTCCACGTTCTCAATCTTAGTGACGTTATCGCCATTTCAATGGTGACAGAATCATTTAATTTTCTTCTGTGTGAAATGCAGAATTCGATTTGTTCGAATAATTCAACTCAGTTGGTAAACCTCGAGGACAGAACAAATTCAGGATGTTCATCATTTTAAAATTAAGAACTCATTATATGTGGAAGATAAATAAATTAATAAATATAGACAAGAAAGAACAAAATTAAACCATAGAATAGAAAATTTATTGGTTTTGTTATAAAAATAACAAACAAAACTTCACAAGTCATTTCTAAGAAAAAACATTTATGCAAAGCAACCAACTAGAAGTTTTATAAACTCGAGTTCCAATTTCACAACTCCCTTTTATAAGCATTATTGATATAATATAAATTTGAATCTTCTCAAGTGTTTTTCTTCGATTAAAAGAATGCGTAGATTTCGAATCGGTGATGTAGATAACACGTGTGAAATGAAGAAAGATAATAAGATGAGAAAGAAATAGATTGAAAGAAGAAGAAAAAAAGCGGGGGCGGAAAGAAAAACAAAAGAGTCTTTCACGAAAGGAAGATGATGGGGATTCGTGGTTATGCAAATTGAAGCCAAGTGAGAGACGTGGACGGGAAAAATTACGGCAAAGTGCTAAACGATCGTCGCTTGTGACGAGGAGGGTGAAAGCGGGAATCGGCCACCTTATGTTGGCTTGTTATCAGGGTGACTTTGTACCTCGACTACAACGACAAGGACTACGCACGCGGTGTGTTCACGAGGGTCATAGTACTTTAGCTCACTATGCAAATCAGCTACTCTCAAATGTCTCTGGGGTTCGATTTGTACCAAATACTTTTTATCCAGATTTCAGACTGATAATTCAAAATATCGTTTACAATTATTATTTTATTTCCGAATTGTGCGTTAAAAATACAAAAAATTTCAAGTTGATTTAAGACAAAAGAAAAATTAAAGGTTTCAAAGTAAACAGATATAAAAGTAATTTTAATTTTAAATCTTTTGCACTTTGCACTATTATTTTTAATTAACCAATGTTAAATTTAAAGATAAAATAATGATTGTAATTATTTTTATCCATAAAGGAAATCGTGTAAAAATGAAAACGATGTGTGGTTATTAAAATAAGTTGCGATAATTATAATTTGATTGTAATTATCATGTGATATAAATATAATGAGCAGTGATGAGTTAAAATAATATAAATATGACTATCAAGTAAAGCGGGTAACAAAATTAATTGATCAACTCACGATAATGTCTTGCTTAGTCGGTCTACTTTTGGTATAAAAGGGAAAAACCTCGTAATTCAATATTGGTTTAATTATCGGACTTGAACCACAACATCAATACTCTTGTTCAAGCAAGTTTTTCATAGCGATAAATACCATAAAACTTTACATACTAAAAAGTTCGTTGAATTTTGTTAACTTTCAACGTACTGTACGACAGTTTTGAAAAAATTATCACAATTTGATGTAATAAATGCAATTTTATTATACGAAAATTTGATATTTAAATATTAAACCAATTTATGTATTTTTAAACAAATTCAAAATTAATATGTTAATTTATATTAATATCTAAATTATAACTTAAAATGTTCAAGTTTATGTATGTTGTATATAAATTATAATTTTGTGTGATTATAATATCGTATTTTAATAAGTTTACATGTGATACATACATTTTTTTGTTAATTAATTCGATATTAAACCTTTTTGTAACTGATGGATAATCAAGTAGATATAAGTTTCAGATATACATATACTTTTCGGGATAATAATCGAACTAAAAACAACAAAAACTAATAAATGTATTTGTATAAACTTAGAATCGAACAGTAAAACTTTCATATATTATGATGATATTAATTTTGCTAGCATTTAAAAATGTTGCAATTATTTTATCATTTGATATATTTTTGAACCAAAAATTGTAAGAATGTTTGCATAAATAATTGTCTTTGTAACAAATATTCATAAACCGACCGAGATGTATTTCCTGCTGCCACCTTTTGAAATAACTTGGAACTGGGTGATTATCGACAAAGCAATAATATCATTCTAATGATATATCTTGGAAAGTTATTTATAATACATTTTTATTGCAAAAGTATAAAAAGCAATCATTATGATAAAGATGTTTTTAGCATTATTATTTTGGTTCACTCATAAAATTAATGCAGTTATAAAAGCGATTCCACAAAAAGATGACTTTCCATGGTTTAAACACTATAATACAAGATATTTTTAACATGTTTAAAATATATTTCACACCTAAAAAATTAAAATTTAATTGATCAAGAGGGGAAATTAGTTTCTATATTACACGTAAAATAATACTAATTTTCATTAATTCGAATTATTGATAGAATTTTGGAACATTTCAAAGTTTCTAAATGTCAAATCAGTAATTAATTATTGAAAATCTATAATAATCTAATACATTTTAGTGATTAATTACTACATTTCAGTATTTAATTACTGAATTTCAGTAATTTAATTGTGGGCGCACTTTGAAGTAATTTCTTTTTTACGTGTAGTGAGTCTCCAGAGAGCCAATATTAAAAATAAAATAGTTCAGTTTCAAGTTTCTTGCTGCTCTTGTACAGTTTGCATAGCATTTTGCCCATGTTTGTTAATTTCTGACTAATTTTTTAAAACTTTTAGTTTTCAAATGAAAAAATTTTTGAAAAAAAAGTTGTAGCACATTTTGATTTTATGATAATTATTGTTTTTTGTTTCTTTAAAATAATTAATATAAAGTCAAACAGTCATAAATCACATGCACTGTAATATTTTTTTATTCTATTACTTTGACTTGCAACTTGTTTTTGAATTTACTCATTTATTACAACAAATACACTTTTTTTATAACATTTTTTTCATATTTATTTTTTCTTTAAATTTTTAGATTTTCAGAATTTTTTATTTTTTTATTTTCTGTTTGATTACCCGCAAATAACGAATGATTTCTTTTAAAATTAAATTATTTTTTATAAGGTTAGATTTAAATTTATTGTATATATACATAGGTTTCTAATACCTTGTAACTTTGTGTATTTTTAATTCCTCGCCCCCTCCATCGGGAGCTTTGCCCCCTGGACCCTGTTTACTCGCTTCGCTCGGTTTGTATTTCTTGCTGCGCTCGGTTTGAGTTCCTTGCTTTGCTCGATATTAACCTCAGTAATCTCGGTTGTATTTACTTAGTGCACTTGTTATGAAAAATATCGTATGCATCATGGGAGTTAAGTGTTTTACTCCCTTGGTGCATAATATTCCATTTTACTATTTTTGAATTTTTTTAGGAGGGGGATTTGATTTGATTTGCTGGAACACCGTTTTTATAAATCAAGTCTAATATAAATAAATAACCATAAACAATATGCATTTAATATTATACACGTATAAATATAACTTCATGACATAGAACATATCTTAAAATTTCCCCCTGAATGGATTATAATTGCTTGCAGTTATAATGTGTAACGTGTAACTTGTTTATTTTTAAGTTAATCTTAATCCCTAATTTTCAAAACTTATTATAAAATCCGAATTAAATTAACATTTTAAATTAACAGTAATTTTAAAAAATATATTAATCTATTTAAAAATCAGCCTAATAAAATCCAACTAAATAATTATACAATATAATTTAAATTTTAAAATCTTAGGTTCAAACATTTGAAATTCAGTCAAGATTGGATCAATTATAAACTGGAATAAGTCTAATTGTAATGCAACATTAAGTTCACTGTAAAAACTATGCGTTTGAATGCATTTTATAAGTGTTTGAAAATCAAAAACCTAACGTTTCACAAACACGGAAGTGTTTGAAAATAAATTTGTTTAAAAATAATATTCAAACACTTGAAACGTTTAAATTAATAAATCAGTTAAATTGAAACACATAATATGTCTTATTTTTTAACATTTTAAGCGATTTCAGTCGTTTTGTGATTAAAACACTTAAAACTTGATACAATGTTTCAAACACTTGGGCTCATTCAAACAAATTGAATGAAATATTTGAATTATGTGACCATGCTTTACTAAAAAAAAAATAATAATTTCAATGTTCAAAATGGATCTCAATTCCACAGCTCTAATTTTTACATAAATTTTATTGATACGTCTTGTAAAAAATATTGCCCTGAAAATTTTCATCCAAAAGTGACTATTCTTTCTGGCACTTGATTTGAAGAATTGATCCTCACTTAAGGGGATACTACAGCGAAAAAATAAGTGTGCAATAGAATTATCGGAATGAATTCAAATCCCCTTTCGAGGGAGGACAACGCTCCACCCTAAAAATTAATTTTTTTTAAAAAGCCACCGCTTGTTTGTTTATTATAATTCTTTCTATATGCTGTCAAAATTTCAAGTCATTATCTTGAAAACTGTCGGAGTTCATTTTTTTTGTTATGAAATATAAAATTGTATAAAATTTTTCAAAAATACCCAAAACGGTGTCCCAAAATGTTTTAAATGCTATTAATTTCCACATTGATAATTAATTTCTTTACTTTTTTGAAAAGTGTATAAATACTGACCCATACACGGGTAAAAATAGTATAAAAAGTTAATTAACAAATATTGAACTTTCAGAAATTCATGTTTAATTGAAAAATATTACAACTCCCGGCCGCTCATTCACTTGTATTTTAGAGTAATTTTTTCAAAAACAAAAATAAGTTTTATATCAACCTTGCTCTAATTCGGGGAGTTCAAATGAATCATTCAAACCAAGTAACTTATTTAAAATGCAGCTTTTTATTAAGAATTTAAAAAAATAATTGCAATTTCGATAATTTTTGAGAAAGTTATCATATTTAATAAAAAAATTAAAACTACAGGTTTTCTCGAGACTAAGCACTAGAACACTTAAGAACCTGTTTTAATAAAGTAATTTTATCTTGATTAAGTTTATAGTATTCAACAAAATAAAATCTAGATTAAAAAATGTTTACAGACAAAAATAAATAATTTTATTTGTTTATCTGTTTCCAGTCACTGTATAATTTCGTTATTTTAATTAACAATCTAAACTCAAAATTCATGCATCAAGAAAATAACAACTAATTCTAAATATAAAGACAAATCTTGAATATTATGTGAAGAAAAGTTTAAAACAAACCATTTTAATTCAGAAATAAAATTAACTTAAAAATGTTTATCCTGGAAACTGTAGAGAAAGATTCATGCAACTGACAGTCGAAATATTAAAACAATATTCATACATTTTAAATAAACATTATCAAATTTTAACAAAATTACAACAAGTGTGAAACTAATATCTGAACAATTAAAATTAAATTTTAAACTAAACAAATCCGAGTAAAAATAAAGGGGTTATTTTTTACATCAAAGCACAAATTAAATGTTCAAATTAAATTAATCTCTGAGCATTATAATCGCGAATTTATACACAGATAAAGATCGTACATTGAACAAGCTCCGCCATTTGTTCATGCTCGAGTGTTAATTGAAAGACCACAGCGGGGACGCAGTTAGTAAATACGAATTTGCGTTTTTGATATGCATTTGGCTTGCGGAGCATAATCAAAAGAAGGAATGTAGCATGACGATCGTTGAATTAGCCGCGGTAAAAGAGATCCGACAGGGAGAATTTGCTTAGATCGACGGATACGCAGCCAGAAGTGCACGCAACTTTTGCAAAACAGCACGCTCCTCGGAGAAGCGTCGAGTGGCGCGTCCAATCGACTGCCTATTTACCCACCAAACAGTGCGCCAACTCTTTTGAATTGCGAGGCTTTTGAAGCGCACGTAGGCAGTCGCTCACACCTCAAATAACTCGAGACAAAACAGTCTCATTCCCATCTCAATCTATATTCGCACGTCCAACACTCGAGATTATGAATGCGTGGTGTTAATGAAACCTTTGCACCAGCGGCGTCCGCAGTGTCACCCACCTCAGTCTGCGCCTCTTTATTTCCGCGGAGCCGACAAAAAAGCGATAGAATGCGTGAAAGGAAAAAGCCTCGTGGTCAGAATCAGCGATTTTTTTAAAATAAAATTCTTTCTTCCGAGGGAGATACATCTTTTAGTTGTTATTTACGGGGTTTTAAGGTGAAGGAGAACTATATTCGTGTATCGTAAGTTTGAAGTTTTTTTAATTATTAATTAAACTAGAAAATAATGTTTTAAGAATATGTAATTAAAATTGCAGATTAAAACACAATAAACAAACAAACGAACAAAAACATAGTAAAAGAACTTAGAAAACTAATAAAGGTATGACAAAGAGTATTTAAATTGGCAGATAGATAAAGAAATAAATGAGATACAAAAAAAAGACAAAACCAATAAGAGTAAAAAAATGTAAAACTCTATTTATCCATTTGTTTGCTAACGTTGCATGTTGTTACGCATTCCCAAAAATCCATAAACGAGATCAAGAAAAAACCATAAAAACGTTTGCCATTCAGAATAATAGTTTCTGCCATAAATTCTCCTTTGCACAAATTTTCCAAAATCATATCTAATCTTATTTCTAGCACTATTCCTACCTTCAAAATACGATCTGAAAATAGTTATGAATTAGTAAACAAATTGAAAAATCTTAAAGTATTGAATAACCACGTTTTAGTTCCATTCGATGTCATATCACTTTTCACGTGGATTCCCTACTGTAGAATTATTGGACTCTGTAAAAAAAATATGAGAATTTATAGGTGCAAAATATAAAATACCATGAGATGAATTAGAAGAAAGAATAAAATTATTTCTTATATATAATTTCTTATATGTAAAAATATATAAATATATTTATTTCATCTCTATGAAAGAGAAATATATATATTTCTCTCATATTAGCAGATATTGTGTTACAAGACTTACATAAGCATAAGTATTTTTTAAAAAACTAGATTTCCAATTCCATGATACTACAAATATATTCATAAAATTTTCATATTTATTAACAAAAAAATAAAGCTTTATACACTAATGTGGAGTTACAAATTGTTAGCATTATTACAAATGAAGAAGAAAAACAGATATAGAATTTTAACATACCATTTAAAAGATTAAACTTTTGAATGAAAAACAATAAAATATTTTGAATTTATATAATTTTCCTATTTTTTGGCTCACTATTGTAATTTTATTTAAAATAATAATTATTCGAGTTGTCTATTTAATTTTTCAAATTTTGATACTGAGATAATTTAATAATTTTATTTATATATTTTACTTAATTACAAAAAGATTTAACACATACTTAACATTAAATATTTGTATTTAATAAATTAAATAACACCGTTTAATAATCGAAAAATCGTTTTTACAACTTTTGAGTTAATTATTTTCAAAAACATACAAAGAAATTAAATTTTCAACTTAATAAATTATTCATCAGTATTGAAAAAGTTAAATCTTATAATTTTTAATAAGATTAATTTAACATGTGACTAAAGAATCACCTTAATTACTTTATCAAACAGTTATTACAATTCATTAATTCGCTTTACTTTTGACCACTTTACAATTAAAAAGTTTCTCATTGCAAAACCTGAAACCTGATAAAAGCAGGTTAATTTTATCGTTCACCTTAATATTATGCAAAAGATTTCCAATACTTTTAATCCCATTTTTTGTTTGTCCAGCTTAAATACAAAATAAAAAATTATTAATAAACACCACAGATGTTTTACATGTAAATAAAAAGTTAACCAGCAAAAGTTTTCTTAAAAATCTTTTTTCTCACGAATACAAATAAAAAAACACAGTAACATTGATCTTTCTTTAAGAGTTGAATTATTCAAATTAAAAAATGATTCAGACGCTAAAAGTGCACCCAAAACTTCCATCACTAGCAACAATTCCAACTTCTACCAAATAATAATTTTCATTTCTATAAACATAAAATTGTCAACTTGCTCTCACAAAATCTGCAATAAAAAGAACGTAGCAAGAAAAAAAGGCTGACAACCATGATTTGAAAATGCGTTAGCCACCAAACGGTTGATTGCATTTAGTTTTGAGGCATCAGAATAGAAGTTATAATGTCGCTTAGACTGTCGAGAGCATACGCCGGTTAACGCAAATGGAGAGACCGTACAGTCGATATGACGTGTGCATGTCCGCGATATACATGCATATATACACGCGGATGAGAGAAGAAGCCAGTGGATGAGAGGACAAGAGGGAAAGAGAGAGAGAAAGAGTGTGTGTTGGCCTGAGAGCGAACGCGATTCAAGGAGTGAGAGAGATAGGGCGAAAGAGCAAGAGGGAATAAAGGGAATACTACAGATAGAGGTGGCTTGGAGTCGAGTGCCCGGGGCTGAATCGACCGGGCCACAGCACACCCAAGCCAGTCTCACTCCCTACCTATCCTCTCTTTCTTCGACTCTCTACCCCGCTTTCTCACTATCCAACGCTCGGTGGCTGCCTTGCCTTGCTTCCAGTACTCGATCCTCCTCGCTGCAACTACCATCACAACCAAAGTCTACAGAGATAATGGAGAGAGAGAGAGAGAGAGATGGGTAAAAAGCCAGAAGTGTACCTGCAGCTATACACTTATGCAGTCAGATACCACTTATTCATCTGACCGTTAATCCCAATGATACTCTTTTTAGAAGTCAAATCTACAAATGAAATAATAAGACGATTGCTGGATCTGTTTGAAAAAGTTTTGATTAAAAGAAGTATCTGAAAGTAGAGTGTGAATAATTTTGGATAATCTTTTATAAAAGTTGATCAGCTGAAATAAAATAAAAGCTGAGGAAAAAAAGTTGTGTTTTTTTCTCAAAGTTTTAGAGCTGTTAGAATTACTTTTAGAATGGTGTAAAAATAGTTGATTGTTTGAGGTATACAGTTTGAGTTGTTATTTTTGCGTTCAAGTTTTAATCAATAAATTTAATCATAATAGTAGTATATATGGATTTCGAATATTATCACTGGAGTACACTAATACATGTCGACTTGAACGCGGCTTTCCGTGTGAATTATAATTCCCCCATCAACTCTATAAACAACGGCTCTATATATATTTGCAGTATTGTGAAATCGATTTTAATATCAATGTCATTGGATAATAATGAAGCCCAGCGTAAAATTCAGCGAGTACCATGGCCCAAATTGTGTATTGTAAACTACCTAAAATTAATTATCCATCAATACAATGTTATAAATTCTATACGAATTTTCCAATGAAGCAAATATTTGAGCATAGTTATCGATACTTTTCTGGTTAACCACAAAATTGATATGAATGTCATAAAGAATCAATGGGATCAAGTGTTTCATATTATTAAATATATTCAACATTTTGAGCTTTAAACAACATTATAACATTTTACAATTCATCAAAACAGAAAGTGAAGAACATATATATAGTAAGTAATGATTTTATAACTTATTTATTTTTGAAAAGCATATACAACAATAGTATTTTACAAAAAAGCTCAAAGAAAAATTCTGATTGCAAACTGTCAGAAGGTACAAAAGATAAATTCAAAAGTCCTTCTATAGTTTTACCAGCTTAAATCAAATGTTAAACCATCAAAATAACTTGTAGATTATGAAACAACATCGATTTTAACATCTATCAACTGTTTCTAATTTCTCATCAGCTTAACTACAGAAGATGAAATAGACGTTGTGTAACAGGGTTTTCCAGCTTTATTTCCCAGACTAAGTGTTGGACCATAATAAACAACCAAAATGGCAGACATTTGTAAAAACAGACAGACACACAGGCGTGCCGGAGAACAAAATGCAGGGCGTATCTGCGTCGCAAGGCAGGAATAGGAAAAACGGGCTATTCGTACGCAGTCGTCGGAGGGTGGCTAGAACCACCTGGCTCTCGCGCATTGGTTTCTACGTTTGTACCGACTGTCTGTATGTCTGATGACGTTGGTCTCGAGGCTCCACCCAAGCTGGAAATAGTGCTCTTTCGCTTGCACAGATCACAGCCGAATGCGAGAGCCAGACGGAGGAGTCCAGGGGCTGTCAGGGGGTAGCAGAAGAGGACGTCGGAGGGATGTGGTGGCAGGTTGTCGGGGGCTAAAGAGGGAACCAAGTGTGCGCCTGCGCAAGAAACTCGCGGATCGTTTATTTATATCTGTCATTGCCGGCTCGCGAAAATGAGCAGTGAGAGAAAGACGGTGGGGCGCGCCACAAGTT
>JABFPM010001777.1:0-18767 GCA_022817325.1 Idris sp. 1 HC-2018
AAAATCATCTTTTTTAGAGCATTTTGTTTCCATAAGCAACCACCATTTGACTGGAGTCATTTTTCGATAAGTGAAGTGTCAAACATAGATGTAGGAAAAAATCGTTATTTTTGCTTCTGGAAGACATCAAAAAAAAGTTCATTTAAAAGCTTGTTTTCTTCCAGCTGCAAATACCATTTTGTTTTTTTAAATTACTAAAATAAACATTACACGATGTTAATCAAGAAGAAATCGAATTCTGTTAACTACATTTTAATTGTTTACTGATTTATAATAATTTACAAAAACAGCTAAAATAAAATTAATTTTATTTCATTTTATTAATTCAAAATAAAACAAAAATAAATTTGCATAGTAATAACTATTATATAAATAGTAAATTATTAGTATTATATTACTTATAATTTATAAAACTATAAAAACTACTGATTAGACATTATTATAACCAAATTTTTAAAGTTAAGGTGATGTCGAACGGAAATTTGCTATCTCTCTCACACTTTTAGTGATATTTCAAATTATTTCTTTATTGTAATTAATATTAATAATAAGAAATAATTTGAAATATCACTAAAAGTGTGAGAGAGATAGCAAATTTCCGTTCGAAATCGCATTAAGCAACAATAACAATATTTGATTATTCGTTTATTTTATTATCACTAATATTTTACATATTAGTCATTACAAAAGTTAGCTCTCGTTTTGTCTGTCTTTATTTAACTTTTATAAGTATTATTTGTTAGAATGAGAAGTATCGTCAGTTTTCTTAGATATTGCGGAATTCAAATATCTTTTTTACTCCTATTGAGTGTTAGCACTGAGTAAAAGGTATTTGAATAAAAATTAGTTTTTTTAATTTTCTTTATATAAAACAAATTTAAAATATATTTAAAAAGTTCAAAATATAAAATAAAATTTATAATTTTATTAACTACTTAATTTGACTTATGGTAAATATAAATCATACCTTATTTTAAGAAGTTTTTTGAAATAAAATAACCCAATATAACCGAATAAAACCCGAAAAATTCAATAAAATCCACTGAGTAGAGTTTTTTAAAAAACCCTGGGTTTTATTTAACCTTGCATTTAGCTCTGTAGAACAATTTGATGCATTTTAAGGGTATAGAGTCCAAGACAACAAAACAAGACAAAAAGCGAAAGAAGACAAATATTGTAAAAGAGTCTAGACGCGTTTAAAAGAGTTACACAGATTTAAAAAGAACACGTGTATGAGAAAAAGTTTGAATCAACTATTATTTTTTATTCAAAAAAAGTCACGTGTTCTTAATTGTTTTATCAAAAACAATTTATTTCTGTGTTACAAAATTTCAAATAAATGGAAAAAATTTTAGAAAATAAGAAAAATAATTAAAATTATTGTATTGAACTATAAAAATAGTTTTATGTTTTAAATTTTGCACTTTAAAATATGATTTTTTAAGTAGTATTATTATTTATATGGAATGAAAATGTTTCTATATATGTAAAAATAACATTTGTTTATATAAGTTGATTTGGTTTTTACATTGTCTTTTTACCATGGTGACTCAAGCACGGCCTTTTTTGTTGTGATGATCTTGTTATGCATATGAAGTTGTGTCAAACGACCTTTCTTAGGTCTGCTGTTTTGTATCAAGAATTACAGTATATTTTCAAGGGTTCTTTTATTATTCATGAATTTTTACCTCTCAAGGCGTAGACGTGCGAATCCATCTAACTTTTCGTATCTCACTCTTTATAGGAATAAATTTTTAAGGTGCATTAACCGTATTACATTGAAAAAATGATGTGGCATCGGCTTTTTTTTAGAAAATAAAAGATTGTATAAAAAATTAAAAATTCTATTATTTAATATTATATAAATCTGTTTTTGATGCTTTATTCTTTATATTCATTATTAAACATTTTTCAGTTTTGTTGGCTTGCAAAATTGTTGCTATTTTATGTTTTTGTTTATTATTTTCTCACAAATAATTAAATTTGTTATTGAAGTTTTTGAACATTTTATGAAATACATTTTCATAAAATCCATAAATTTTCAGCTAATATAAAATTTTATTTTAATTAAAGCCATCGTAATAGACAAAATTAATTTTTTGAGCGCAAAAACATTCAATTTTATGTACAACAAATAATTATAAATTATTAATAATAAAAGTGAAATGCACTTTTTATGAAGTTCAATTTATTTTTCCAAACATTAGAATCAATTTTTAAAGGACCACACACTATTCTTATGGATAGTGGCCATCAGTCAAATCGTCTGAAATTTTGATATGTTGTAGATCTGATCATGCTGAACAAAAGTTGTCATTGGCACAAAGCTCTAGGAATAATTGTTTAAGAGTTATAGTCATTTTGAAAAAATTACTTTTTGATTAACCTCAAGCAGTTTGCATCTGTTTCCATAATAGCAACTTCATTTCTAATAGATAGATTGCAGTTAAAACAAATTCTAGTAATTCATCAATATTCATATTTTCTACATCATTGTTTTTGCGTCAAATATTGTAACTTGCTGTTTAAATTAATTACTAACATACCATAACCTAAGTTTAGTTTGTCACTGTGCGTTCTGAACTTCTTAAAAAAAATTTTTCTTGCACTTCTTGAATTTGTTGAAAAAAATTATTTATTTGAAAATTTTTGTCCATCTATTTGTTTTATTTATTTATTTATTTTGTAAAATATTAACTTTATTAATTTTTTTTCTTCCATAAAGGAGGGGGGGGTATAAAAAATGTGACGTAATTTTCAAGGGATGATTTAGAACTTTGTGACATGGTGTTACGTGTGGCACGGTGGGGGTCAAAATAGCTGAAAATTAGCGTTACGTTATTTATGAAAGGCCTCTATCTAAAATAAACACAAATTCATTTTTTTAAGTGAAAAATTCCAAAGTGTAAAACAAGTATACTAAATTCTAAAAATAAAAAGAAATGAAATATTTCATATAATTATAAATAAAAATATCAATCTATATAATTAAAAAGCAATGTTCGTCTATAAATGATCATTAATGAAAGAATAAAATAGTTGAAGTGTTTAAACGTTTTAAGTAAGAAACTTTATGAAATAGATGTTTATTACACTGGATTATATAACCTGATTTTAGGATGGGATTAAAAAATATTTATATATTCCCTTGAAGCGTGACCATTTGTACACCAGTGTATACAGAAAAAACCGAATGTGGAACTCATTATGATTTTAAGAATGCAGATTCATTAACATATCATTTACTTAAAATACTTAAAAGGACCATAACTCCGAAATTATTATTCCTAGAGCTTTGCACCAATGACAACATTTGTTCAGCATAGTCAGATTTACAACATATCAAAATTTCAGACGAATTGACCGAAGGCCACTTTCCATAAGAATAGTGTGTGGTCCTTTTTAATGAAAAAGTAAATATTTTGTTATTAATAACAATTTTATACTTCAAAAAGAGAAGGATTTTAATAATTTAGATATTTTAAATTTTTTTTTCTTTAATTTTATTAAACTTTGTCGAATAAATAATTCAGTAATATTAATTAGAATTGAAATTAATTAAAGTATGAGTATTCTTTTTCCTACTCTTGGATGTTATCTACTGAATAATCAAATTTAAATCAATAATTTAGCAATTTTAATAAAGAAGTTTGAGTTCTACATTAGGTCTTTTCTGTATACACTGGTGTACAAATGGTCACGCTTCAAGGGAATATATAAATATTTTTCAATCCAATCCTAAAATCAGGTTATATAATCCAGTGTAATAAACATCTATTTCATAAAGTTTCTTACTTAAAACGTTTAAACAAATATATTTGTTTAAAGTTCTAAAATTTTGTTTTTCATTTATAAGTGAAATTTTTACATTTCAACGGTTTTTAGATTGCTATTGTTTGTTGGATTTTTTTTCATATTAAACAAAGAAAACCATTACTGGAAAATAAATAATAGGACATAGATAACAAATTTGACCTGACATTTATGAGATGTATTCTCCTGCCTAAAAGTTTCCTACCTTGAAACACGCTGATTAGTTCCAGTCTTCGGGTAAAAGATTTGAAGAGAGTGGGGATATTGAGGTTGAATATGGAAGGGATACTGAGGATAGCTATCCCTTGAGCGTTCTCAGACTTTATATTTTATTCATTCTGAATTTAACCGTTCAGTCGATACCACGGAACTTTCGAAAACGAGAAAAGCTTTGTCAACAAACTTTGAGAATTACGATGGCAGACCAAAACTCAATAGGAGAACTCATCTCAACTTTGGGCGCGATGTCAGTGACAGATTCTTCTCCAAAAATAGATTCAATCTGTAAGTACATAATCATAATTAATTTTCAGTTCATAAGACATTTTTATCATACTATTAAATTAAAAAGTTATATAAAATAAATTCTCAGGGAAACCCATTAAACCTATTATTATTGCATAAAACATATAAAAATAAATTCTTAAAATCTGTATAAAATACTCAATAATTTTAAACTTTATAAAAAAATATTAAATGTTTTTTTATATAAAAATAAATTCCAGTGAAAATGTAGATATGTTACTTGATATAATTATAATCAGAGCGTCCATTCAAGACATTGAGAAGTTGGCTGTGAGATAAGAATAATTCGATACTTGTGACATTTCAATTTAACAGGTCAACATTCAAATTGTTCTAACTTTTTCTAAGAGTGTATAACAACAACAAATATTTGACATATGATTTTTCATTGAAAACAATAATTCAATACTTAGATATTATACAAGTATTTACAAATATATTAATCAAAATGGCATCCGAAGTTGAATCACAAATTGATAATAAGCTAAAAGACGTTTAGAACAATTTCCCGAAGATGTTGTTATTAAAAAGAACAAAATGGTTTGTAAAAGCTGCAACCAGGTGATTAGTTAAGAATTTAAAAAGTACGCTGACAGTCATCTTTTAAATGAAACGCATAAAAAATGCTTTGAATAATGCCAATTGCAAGGCTCAATTAATTTTGAACATCAAGAAGCAAATTCAACTGATTCTGAAGCTTCATCTTTTAAGGAACGAGCGAATTCAACAACTAAGCAAGTTAATGAAGACTTATTAGAGACATTTTTACAAGCTAACATCCCATTGAAGAAAGTTGACCATCCTGTGATACGTAAATTTTTCACAAAATATTTAAATGACAATGTTGTCGTCCCACAAAGCACAACTTTACGAAATTATTTACCAAAACTTTACAACGAAAAAATTGATAAAATAAGAGAAGAAGTAGGAGAAAATAATATCTGGATTTCAGTTGATGAAACAACAGATACATGTGCGCGATACGTTGTAAATGTAATAATCGGCGTTTGTAATGAAAAAGGTCCAGGAAAGGCTAGAATATTGACATGCGAAACCTTACCAACCGTTAACGGTAAGACGATGGCTGCATTGATTGAAAATGCTCTGCAAAATTTATGGCCGTCAAAAATCTTTTACGAAAGAGTGCATGTTTTTACTTTAGATGCCGCCCCTTATATGGTTCTGGCGGGAAAATTATTGAAACAGAAATTTCCAAATCTTGTACATATAACTTGCTTGGCTCATGGACTTCATAGAGTGGCTGAATGTATTAGAGAACATTCTAAAGACGTTAACTCCTTGATTTCTAATGTAAAAAATGTAATTCTGAAAGCTCCTTTACGAGTTAATACTTTCAAAACGCTTTATCCTGATCTTCGTCTTCCTCCTGAGCCTGTTATAACAAGATGGGGAACTTGGCTAAACGCTACGATGTATTATTCAGAAAATTTTGATAAAATTAAAGATGTCATTGAAAAATTTGATTCAAAAGAAGCAAAATGCATAGAACTGGCCAAAAAATTGTTGTAAAAAGAAAGTGTCAAGTCAGATACATTGTTGATCGCGGACAATTTCAAAATAATTTCAAAGAACATAGACAAATTACAAAACACAAGTCTTGCGCTCAATGAAAGTCTATCCCTTGTTAGTAAAGTGAAAAATCAGTTATTCGAAAAACATGAAATTGGTAAACATGAAAAAGCACTCAATTCTTAAATTAAATTTGTCCATCAAATAGTTAGAGAATACATTGAGAGTAAATTTGAAAGTAAATTTAATTTCATAAAAATATTCAAATTTGTTCAAAATTTTTAAGACCTAATTTAAATCAGATCGGATCCGGGAAATTCTGAAATTTTACAAAATATGTTCTAATATTGTATCTGCAAATTAATAATTATACATGTTCAGTTTGCGTTTATTTAATTCATAATTTATATTTACAGACAAAGTATTCAAGTTACCTTACGAAAAATTAGAATTTGTTTTAAAAAAAACACTGGATTCCAAATTCTGAGCAACATTTCTGAAATGCAGTTTACAAATTCTTTTGAAAAGATTTTTAATTTATCTCAAGAAGATATTAACAATTTGAAATTTGCTCCAGTCACTTCAGTAGATGTAGAACGAAGTTTTTCTAAACTGAAAGATATTTTATCTGATAAGAGGCTATCGATGAAGTTTATCAACTTGAAAATGACTATTGTATCATCGCAGAATTTGAATAGATAATTAAATTTTATTGAAATTTCAGTAATTGTAAATAGTTTCAAATTAATGTCTGAATTTTCGAATTGTATATAATAGCTTGACATTTTATAAGCCGATAATTAATTTTGAATTTTACAATATTTTATTCACGAAAGTCAACTTAAGAAATTTATCAATTAATACTTTAATTGCTGTATACAAAATGAATAGATAAAAAATTGTTTTTACATTAAATGTTAATATTTATTTGTTCAATAACTTGATTCTTTTGTTTTAATTACATCAACAAGAATAACTAATTGAAATATAATTATTAATTATAATAAGAAGCATAAATCATTTTTTTACCGTTATACACTCTTAGAAAAAGTTAGAACAATTTGAATGTTGACCTGTCAAATTGAAATGTCATAAGTATCGAATTATTCTTATCTCGCAGCCAACTTCTCAATGTCTTGAATGGACGCTCTGATTATAATTTATTAAATAATTCATTTTTTCTGTGGAAAATAGATTGCCGAATTTGTAAAATGCCTTATCAACAGTAATTAGTAATTAATGAAAAGCTATTTTTAATTATGTATAACTTTTTAAGTGAATGAAAATGTAAAATAATTAACTAAACTGTAATTACTTATCATCGATAATTAATTGATTTAAACATTGTAAATGATAAGATTAATACGAAATATATTTTTAATTTACTTTGCTTTGAATGGATTAAACATAATAGTAGATTCAAAATAAAGTTAATTTGGTTATTTTATTTAAAATGAAAAAATGTATTTTTAAAAAGTAAATTTAAATTTCGTAACCAATGAAGTTGTTTAAACTTTATCAATTATTTTTAAAATGAATTACTGGAAATCATATTTTTTACAGATGACAAGAAACATGAGCTTCTATTCTCTGCTATTAAGGAGGAAAACGTTCAGAAGCTCAGAGCGATTTTAGAAAAAGGCATCAACATGAAACAACTTAATCAGCATTCCATTTCACCACTGAGGTCTGGCATTCAAACCGAAAACCCAGAAGTTTGTGCCTTACTCTTAAAATATGGAGCTTACTTCAGCCAAGCCGAAATGGAAGATTGTTTCGATGATACCATTAAGTCGCGGGACAAGGATCTCGTAATAGTTTTTATTCAACATGGCGTAAACATCAATCCGAAACTCTGTAAATACGATCCACCTCTGTACCAAACAGTGGAACGTCAGAATTTGGAAATGACATCGTTATTGCTGAAAAACAACGCAGATCCAAATATCCTGAGTACTACGTACCGGACACCATTGTTTTTGGCCAAGACCAAGGAGTTTGCCAATTTACTGCTCGAGTATGGTGCTAGTCCTAATGTAGTGGACCATCACTACTTTACACCTCTACATCTGGCCTACAACAACGAAGATGTGGCAAAAGTGTTGCTGGAACATGGCGCAGATATCAATCGTCTTAACATGTTAGGACAAACTCCACTGGATATGGTTCGCCTTTTCAGTTACTCTCCAAAAATAAAAGACTTATTTTACTTGCACATTTTCAAACTCCAAGCTTTGGACCTGTTGGTCTGTCGCCAAAATCAAGACCAATTAAGTGCGGAAATATTGTCAAAATATGAGGACCAAATCGAAGATGTTAAAGCAGAAGTCCAGGAAATGAAATGTACGATGATAAATGATGTTCATCGAATTAGTTTTTATCATTTTTTAACTGATTCTGAAAATAAAATTGTCAAATATTTAAAAAATGTCAGCATTAGATCTGAACTATTGACGGAATCTTATAAAATTAAGTTTCCATTATTTAGTAGTATGATTAAGCATAAATTTAAAGTAGGAATAGGAAAATTAAATTTAGTCAATGATTGTTATTTTAAAATTGTTGAAATTTTTTATGGTAAAATTGTGCCAGAAATAGTGTTAAAAATAGTGAACTATTTTGAGGATAAAGATCTTAAATTTTTATCAAGTAGTTTTAGTAATGTTACTTTAGATTAAGAAGAAAGTTAAATGTCACTTAGTAGTGTCAAGCTAAATTTACAAGTATTGTATACTCATAGACAGTATATATATTTATAAATGACAAATTTTTGTACATATTTTGATTTAGTGTAAGTGAAAGTTATGTTTTCTTTCAAATTATAATATATTTGTACATTTTTTATCTCATATTGAGATTACAATTGTGATATTTGTATTATATTGTAGCAAATTTGCAATGTACAGTTTTATATGAATAAAACCAACTTTTTAAAAAAACTTGCAATATTTCGATCTTATTATTTTAATATCCATTCAAATTTTAATTGTATCCTATTTATTCATATTTATTCTAAATTCTAAATTTGCGTTTTCAAATTTTATTTTGCTAAATACTTCTACATCACATTTCTTTGTAATAAGTTTCATTTTCTACATGATTATGCAGATTAAGGATATGATTTTCTAAAATTCTATGAATTTTCTTGTCAAAAAGTTTATTATTGTTGATGTTGAGTGGGAAAACGACAATAAAGTAGCACTGTAAATTTTAACAATTGGGTATTCATTTATTAGTGTGTTGGTTACAAGGATCAGAGAACAACTGAACTGTGGTGCATGTAAAGAACAGAATATAGGAATAAAACAGTGTTACCAAAATTATAAAGTGGAATCGATAAACGGAAAAATTGAATACCAACACTTCCCCTCAATTCGAAGTTATATAAATGATAATAATAATAAACTCAATAAAATTCTAATGCAGTCCCAAGACTTTCATGCATTTTGAAATCTTCACTTCGCAAAGTGGTTTGGTCAGAACATCTGCTGCCATCTCCTCCGTGAGCATGTATTCGATCTTCAGAGGGTAGTCCACAAGTGCTCGACGAATGAAGTGTGCCCTGATGTCTATATGTTTGGACCGTGTGTGGAATACGGGGTTCCGGGCAAGTTTCTCAGCTGACTGGTTATCGTTAAATAGAGAGTGCCACCGATTTCTGCTTGCGCGAGCACCAGGATACAGCCGCTGCGGACAGCGTGAAGGCGTATCCGGAATAAGACCTTCTGTCCACAATATCGTTGCCCCAATCTGCGTCCGCGAAGCCGACGATGTCATCGTCGTTCTGAATATATATCAGCTTTTTGTCAACTGTTCCACGTAGGTATCTGAGTATTCGCTTGCAAGCTTGACAGTGAGCCTGTCCGTGTCGGTTGTTGAACTGACTGAGTGTGTTGACTGCATGGCAGATATCCGGACGTGATCCACAGGCGAGATACACAAGTGCACCGATTAGTTCACGATATGGAACGTCGGTGATCTCGTCGCCCGGTACAGGATGGTCCAACTTCGTTCCGGTGGTCATCGGTGAGCTCACGGATTTGCAGTCTGACATCCCGTATTTCTTTAAAATGTCCAGTATGTATCCGTTTTGGCAAATGGATATTCGGTCGTTTGACTGTTCGACCTCCATGCCGAGGCAGTGTCCCACGCTTCCAAGGTCCTTGACATGAAATTTAGCGGACAGTGGATTTAATGTCCTCAGTCCTTTTCACGCTGCCTGAAACGATAAAAATGTCATCGACGTAGACGAGTACATACTTTGGAGATTTTGATTTGGGATCAATGAGGGCGCGCGGGTCCTATTTCGTTAGAGTTAAACCGGCGTTTTTGAGTGTCTTAGTCAATTATACATGCCACTATCTGCCGGCTTGCTTTAATCCGTACAAGGATTTTGTGAGCATGCAAACCTTGTCTCCCGATTTTAAATCGCGAAGCATGAGTCTCGCCTTTTGGTCGCTGTCTTCGTCGGTGTCAACGATTTCCTGTAGTGCTTCTGCTAGAACTGCCGGCTGCTCCATGTGTACGACGGTGTCCATATCTCCGTTGAGGTAGGTCGTCATGATGTCCAGTTGCGTCACCTTCAAATTTTTCTTCGCGGCGATCGCCATAAGAAGTCGAAACGATTCGATTCTTGCTTCCGGGGCGTACGTTTGGTCGAAGTCGATGCCGGGTCGCTGAGCGTATCCACGAGCGACAATCCTGGCCTTTCGTCTGAGTAACGTCCCGTCTGGATTCAGCTTGTTCCTCAGGACGGTTCGACAACCGATGACTTGGTTATCAACAGGTCTGTTGACTAACTGCCAGGTGTTGTTTTCGATCAAGCATCTCACCTCGGATTTGATGGCTTTAAACCATTCGTCTCTATTTGGTCCATTGAGTGCTTCTGTGATCAGGATTTTTACGGCTGCCATGGAGAACTCAGCGTCGAAGAAACGTTCACCTTCCCCTTTGTCGTTGGAAGTGGTAGATTCATCGGAAGTGGTCTCAGGCGCGATTGGTGCAGGGTGATATTTCTTTCTTGGACGACCCCGTTTTCCGGTAAGTATTTTCTTCGGTCTTCCAGGTCCTCGTTTTACAGGAGTCTCGGCGGTGGTTTCAGCTGGATCTTTAGGATTGTTCTCTGTCGTGTTAGCTGGAGCAGGATTCTCGAAGCCCGGGAATGGTGCACTGTCGTCATCTTCACCTGAAGCTGGTGGATTGTGTGCGACATTTGGTCCAATTGCGATGTCGATTGTTGATGAATCTGTGGGTGATTCTTTTTCGCCTTCGATGCTCTGGATGACGTCGTCGAGTTTCGCAGAAAGTTCTTCCAGAAACTTCACTTCACGGGTGACTCGAATTTTCTTTTCGCTGGGAATCCAGACGCGGAATCCTTTTGTTTGGTCCGAGTAGCCGACGAATTGTCCTTGAATTCCTTTGGCGTCGATTTTGCCTTTGTTCGGTGTTTTGTCTAATACGAAGGCTTTCTCGCTGAATGTGTGCAGATTCGTTAAGTCGAAGTGTTTGCCGTCGTACCATTTTTGAAACGACGTCATTCTTTGTTTTAAGGCTTTGGTTGGACAACGATTTCGAGTATATGTCGTGGTTGTGATCGCCTCAGCCCAGAATGACTGCGTCATGCCGGGCTCCAGAAGTGCGTATCGAGCAGATTCGACCAAGGTCCGATTCATTCGCTCGGCGTGTGTGCCGTTGTTAGGCGGTGATGTATGCCGGAACTATTGAGTAGAGCCCTCAATCCGTTGTTGCAGTATTCCCTGTAGTTGTCGGATTGAATGGCCTTTATCCTCCGTCCCGATTGATTTTCGACGATATTTTTGTAGTTAGCGAATTTTTGAATTACTTCGCCTTTATGGCGCATGAAGTAGACATGCGTCCATCTGCTGCAGTCGTCGATGAATGTCACGAAGTAGCGTGCTCCTCCTTTGGATTCGGTTCGCATCGGACCGCACACGTCGGTGTGAATAAGATCCAGGAGGTTTGCCGATTTCCTCTCACTTTCGGTAAAAGGTGCGCACGTTATTTTCGTAGCGAGACACGTCTTGCACTTTGTCAAATCGGTGTCGGTGTCGATATTGATACCGTTGTTCTTGCATAGGTGAATTGTGTTTTGCGAATTTAAATGCCCGAGTCTGAAGTGCCAGATCTCTGCATCACTTTTGAGCACTTTTTGTTCGGTGCCGGTGAAGGCCTTGTGGTAAGTCCCGCAGAAGAGAAACATATCGCCGACCCGTTTCGCGACGAGTTTTATGTTACCAAAAGTGTCTTCAATAACTGCGCGTGCTTTTTCGAAAATCACTTTGTTGTCGTGGTCGACGTTTGTCGCGACTGATATCAGGTTCATTCGGAGGCTCGGGACGTATAGTGTGTCCTTCAATTTCACAACGTTGTCCTCGTTGTCCGAGATTTTGATGTGTACGTCGCCTTTTCCTTCTACACTAGTTGCTGTATCGTCTGCGAGATTTAGTTCACTGGAAGTTTCGACCGTGTTTATTTATGCGTGTTTATCGCGGCACAGGTGTGACGTGCAACCGCTGTCCAAGCACCAACAGTCCGCGAATTTTGGACGTCGCGGTTCAGTGTTCACGTTATAGCAAAAGTTCACTTCTTCTCTCTTTCCGCTTTCTTTCTTTGCTTTTCTCTTCCACCAACAGTCAGTCTCTTTGTGTCCTTCTTTATTGCAGTAGTTACACTTGTATTTCTTCTTGTCTTGTTGGTCTTTGGTTTTGGGGTGATTTTCGCTGGCGCCACCTGTTGACTTTATCCGGAACCCGTGTCGCGATTTGTTCTGCTTTGCGAACATGGCCTCGTTTGAGTTGCCTTCGGTCTTTTGGTTTCGAGCGGCATGTTCCCCGAGAATTTTTACTTTTAGCGTTTCAGCATCTGGTAAGTTGTCCCGGGATTCGATCTCTGCAAGTTTGTCGACGGCATCGAAAAATCCAGCAAGATGCTCCTTGATGTCGCCGCTCTCTTGCATTTTTTGCTGTGTTAGACGCTTGAGTAGGGTTGCCTTTTGCGCGGGCCCTTTCGACGCGTGAATGGACTCTAGTTTCAGCTATTGTTCCAGTGACGTTGTGCAAGTTTTCACCTGCTTCAGCTCGGATGGGTGGATGGCCAAGACTAGGTCGGATTTAGCTTTACGGTCGGCCGCTGCCCATGCCTTTGCGGCGGCTTGTGAAATTTTGAGTTCTGCCGCCTCACCTTCTACCTTGGGTTGTGGCAATTCTCCCGATACGTATTGCCATGCATCGTTTTTTGTTAACAAAGCTTCTGCCTGAATGCACCACGTGTCGTAATTGTCTCGCGACAATGTTTCGAGTTGTATGTTCGCGTTCGCCATTTTGGCTGGCTGGCGAGAACGATCAGTTTTGTTTGCGCGCGTTCAGGTTATATCCTTGTTTTTTTGTTTTATTTGTTTATTTTTGTTTTTCATGCATGTGGCGTAGCCTGGTAAAAATTCCTTTTTTACGTGAAACTATTAAAGAGTTAGACGAATTTCTAGAGTGTACGCAAAAAAAATTGCTTTAACTTGTAGATACAAAATATCACGAGATTTCATCACTCCTTCTCAGAATCACTTTTTTCATTAACAATTTAGTGACTCACGTTTGTCTACTAGACAAATAGGAATTCTAAATATGTCAAATTGTTCTTTGAGTCGCATCCCTAATTAAGGGCTATTCAAAAATTGCTAAATCTGTCACTTTATGATAATAACTAGACGAAATAATGGCTTGCATTATGCAGTCTGCGATTTATTACCATAAGTTTATGTGTTTTGAAAAGAGCAAAACTTTTAATAACTTTTAACTTATGTCAATTATGAGTGTGAAAGATTAAGTTTGCTTGAGGGAAAGAACTTTGATTTTGATGGCTTAGAATTGTATCCAACAAATTTGGCTTACTTAGAAGAAAAAATTGATTTTATTGAAGAAGAAAAGTTTTGGGCTGCATGCATAGACATAATAAGAAAGCATCTATTGAAATAAAAAATCAACTATAGAAGTGAAACAATTCTGTGTTTGCATTGTTCATAAACTATTTATTTCAAAATTTAAGTATCATGTAATTTATTGCTAAACATTAGCAATTTTTTTTCATTTACAAAGTTTCGTGCAAAATCTGGTTTACATCTTGTGCAATTTTTTGGTGTAAATCTGCCGCATTTGCACCAAAAAATGTACCACTTTCATACCAATTTTCATTTACACCATCTGTACACCATGTTTACACCAAAACTTTTGCGTAAACTCGACCGCCATAAATATAAAACTTCAATTAATTAAAAAAGGATTTGACGAGTTAAATTTTAAAGTCAAGTTATTCAGAATGACAGAAAATGTAGTTGCTGTAGTATACTTTTTTCTTATCACGGCAAATTAATAGTTGAAAAATTGACTGACTACAAACGCCATCAATGATATAACAATAATGAATTCATTGATGCAAAACCAATTGCTAACCCTGAATAAATTTTTCTGCAGCCGATAAAGTAGAAATAGCACTGGGTATAGTGATTAATATTTGCTGTCTGATATACACAAAAAAGTAAGTGAATCAATCATTAAAATTGTATTTAAAGTGCAAACTGAAAAGTGCCTGAAAACATTTAAAACAAAATTCTATGCATGTATAAGGCATTTTTTATTCTTTCAATTGAAAATTGTGCATAGCAACCTATTTTTTGAATAATAATAAAGAATAAGTTTTGAAAAATATGTTTTTCATTTTTTGCACTTTTTGCGATATTCTCAATGAGAAACAGAATTGATCCAATCTTAATTCTTAACTATAATCAGTCAAAATGTAACAATAACATTTCACTACTAAGTATTTACAAAATTAATTATGTGGCATTTTATTTTCTGGCATCAAATTAGCAGATATTAAGACTTGTTTTGCTGCACTAGTGATGTGTTTAAAACGGTCTGTTCCAAGTTCTATACCTCCATACCATCTGGTTACCACAACCAAAACGTTTCTTATATCGATTAACTGAAAAAAATTGAAATAAACATATTTTTAAATTTAGTTTAAAAAAATGTTTAAGATATCCTTTTTACCGTTAAAAGTCGCATTAATTTGCTACCTGCTTGATTCTCTCCATCATCCATACAGTCATAAATAAAAGAATGTTTATCCTCCCGTTGAATTCGATATGCGTAGATATTATGCGTTGCGTTTGCTATTTTTTTGTTTTCTTTCAGTTTGTTCAATATTAATCTGAAAAAAATAAAAACTTGATAAAAAAATTGATTAATGCATTAAAAAAAATTTTTAACTCTTTTACCTCACTTGATCTTTAGATGTTACAACAGCCACATGTCCTTGAAAAATACTTTTCCTGTTAACTATAATGTCTCCATGAATTATTTCTGGACAACTGTCATCCTTTTTTTCTTCTTCAATAGAACTAGAAGGAAAATGTTCAACTTCATTTTCTTCTTCCTGAAGATTATCATTTTTGTCACTGTTCAGTTCTTGCAGTTCTTCTCGAATTTTTTCTATCCACTGAAAGATTACAGTTTGTCCTATATAAGACCTACAATTTTGCGTGCATTATGTTTTAGATTTTAAAAATATTTCAGTAAACGTATTATAATTATTACGTAAAATATTCAAAGAAAAGATTTTTTATTTATTGGAATATTTAGACTTTAGCTTTTTTTATATTTGTGAATTTTAAATAATGAATTTATAAAACGAAATTATCTTACAGATAAATATCTTCTAAAATTCTTCCGAAATGAATTTTCGTTGCTTTACTGAGAAGAGATGCAGAAATGTCAAAATTTGGTGGAGAAGTGGATGGATAATTTGGCAGCATTTTAGTATACAATTTCACATATATGTCTCCTTCCTTGTTGGAAATACTGTAGGAATGATTTTCTTCGTCCTCTGTTTGCCATTCGTTGCCATATATTGCTTTTAAAGTTTCTATTTCTTCAATCTAAAAACTATAAACATATTTTTCATTTTCATTAATGATAATTATTTTATTATAAAATACAAAGAATATTATTTCAATTTTTTTAACATTATTTTATATAAATAATAAATATTTACTGTGATTTTAAATAAATACTATGAAATGTTTAACTGATCTAATTTTTGATAAGATATGTAATTACGTCTTATATATCTTGTCACAAATGTGAACATTTATTTTAAATAACATGTTTATCATTTACTTACTTGTTTTACTAAATTATGCATATTTTTTTAGTTCATTAAAAAAACTGTTTCAAAATTTTAATATTTTTATGTGATATTCTTCTAAAATTAATGTTTTTAATCCAAAATTACAAAGTAAACCAAAATGTTTACTTTTTATTATAATATCAAAACTAGAATTCTTTATTTTCAAAATCAAAAAAAAATGAATTAACTAATTATTAGAACTAAAAATGCCACAATTTTTCTTAAAATTTGAGTCGAATCATGATAAATTCGACACTGCATGAAACGTCATCGAAACAAGATCACAACATAACCAAGTTAACTTAAATGCATAGAAATATTGCTTTTATCGTTTTATACTTCCATCTATGATGAATCAGAAATTTTTCAAAACTAACACCTAAGTTAGGAAGATATGTTGATAAGCATATTAATTCTAGTGAGATTTAGCTCTTTGTATTAGCATCTAATTTACTCTTAAGGTTAAGTGAAATACCGACCTTAACGACATTGCAGATATGTTTAATTTTGATAACCTATCAAATCACTTATTTTACATTATCCCACAAGTTTTATTATAAATTGTTCATGAATAATGATTTGTAGTGTTTGAGGTGAAGGTTAATCGTTTATAGAATTAATAGAAATTAATAGAATGTATCTAGTCGAATTAAACGAAAATATAACTTCTATTTTTATTATCGTATCTTCATCAACTTAACAAGTTTAACTCAATTTTTGAAATTTGTATCTATGTACAATCAGGGAAATTAATGCCTGGTCTTTGTGTGTAGCGAGTTCCATAGAGAAAGGGTCAGGTATTAAATTCTTTGACTGTACCGTTATTTTGTCGCCGGCACTGGTTTTCATTGTATAATGTGAGAAAAATCCAACGAACAATAGCAATATAAAAACCGTTGAAATGTAAAAATTTCACTTATAAATGAAAAACAAAATTTTAGAACTTTTTGGCCAATGTATTAATAAATTACCATATGTAACTAAAAGTATATAAACACTTTTTGCTGTTGTAATGTATATTTTTGTATAAACGATTTTTCTGGATTTTACTATTTTTATTCCATTGCATGTTTCTGAGTGTTCATACTTTAAATTGTCGTTGAACCCGACATTTTTGTGTATTTGAAAGATATATACTTTTAGTCAAATTGTATAATTTATTAAGACATTCGCCATAAAATACTAAACAATTTTTCTCATGTTTAGGTGTAATTTTTACATTTTAAAGGATTTTAGATTGCTATTGTTTGTTGGTTTTTTTTACATTAAACAAACAAAACTATTACCGGCGAAAATATAATGGGACATAAATACCAAATTTGACCTGAAATTTATTAGACGTATTCTTCTGCCTAGGGTTACCAGGTGTCCCGATTTCGCAAGACATGTCCTGATTTTTCAATTTTGTCCCGCCAGCCCGATTTTTAGTAAAATCACTACAAAAACAAGTATTTTATTTTAAACACTTTTGTATAACACTTTAAGTGTGTCCTATGTTATAAATATAGGTTAAAATGTAAACAATTGAATATGTTTCAAAAGTGACTACAAAAATGTTTTAAATAAAACACTTATTTTTGCAGTCATGTCCCGCATTTCTTAATATTTTGGTATTTTTTTAAAAGAAAGTTTAGTGTTGAATCAAATAAAATTAAACTGTTCATGATTAAAATTTTGTTTCATTTACACCATCTGTACACCATGTTTACACCAAAACTTTTGCGTAAACTCGACCGCCATAGATGTAAAACTTCAATTAATTAAAAAAAGATTTGACGAGTTAAACTTCAAAGTCAAGTTATTCAGAATGACAGAAAATGTAGTTGCGGTAATATATAATTTTTTCATATATTACATATATATAATTTATTATCTATTAATAATGTTGGATTATATATATCCATTTTTGGATATGATCATAATTTTCATTGCTAGTTACGGTATTTTTGCATATGATTTTATGACATGTCAATAACCATAAAAGCCGTAACTGACATTATTTATTAAAAAAAATACTTTTTCATTTTTTTAATAAATTGCATTGCAAATATTATAAACATTTATAATTTGAAACGAACAAATATTCGAATACTTTACTACCTTAAGAAAAAAAGGTTGTTAAACTTTCGAGTCAAATTATTTAAAATGACAGTTGATGTAGTTACAGTCACTTTTCCTTATGACGGCAGTATATAAGACCTACAATTTTGCGTGCATTATGTTTTAAATTTTAGAAATATTTCAGTAAACGTATTATAATGATTACGTAAAATATTAAAAAAAAAGATTTTTTATTTATTGAAAAATTCGACACGGCATGAAACGTCATCGAAACATGATCACACCATAACTAAGTTATTTTAAATGCATAGAAATATTGCCTTTATTGTTTTATACTGCCATCTATGATGAATCAGAAATTTTTCAAAACTAACACCTAAGTTAGGAAGATATGTTGATAAGCATATTAATTCTAGTGAGATTTAGCTCTTTGTATTAGCATCTAATTTACTCTTAAAGGTTAAGTGAAATACCGACATTAACGACATTGCAGATATGTTTAATTTTGATTACCTATCAAATCACTTATTTTACATTATCCCACAAGTTTTATTATAAATTGTTCATGAATAATGATTTGTAGTGTTTGAGGTGAAGGTTAATCGTTTATAGAATTAATAGAAATTAATAGAATGTAT
>JABFPM010001778.1:0-18753 GCA_022817325.1 Idris sp. 1 HC-2018
AATGATTAAATATACATCCAAGAATACATATCAATAATAAAACCCCATTTAAAAATACTTTTGCAAAAAAAAAAAATTAAATGCAAAATTAACGATTTGTGAGATATGCCCATAAACAAACGAAGCGATGTTAATGGAGTAAGGTTTACCACAAATTACTAGATACACCATCTCTACCAAATGATACCGACCAAAAAAGAACAGATGAAAGATAATCTTTGCATTTAATAAAATTATCCTAAAACTCTTTCCACCTACAATAATCTTAGCTTTAAATTATTATTTTAACAATATCTCAACTATCGAAAAATGCGAGATGAGTAAAAAATGAAAAACAGTAACTTTATAACGCTTTAACAATAAAGTGGTTGACACTTTGAAACGTCAGCCTTTTCATAATAGAAAAGTGCTCTTCATAAAAAAAAGACTTCATTTAGGACTTATTAATTAATTTAATAATATCCTTACGATTTTATAAGCCTTTTTGGAAAAAAATAACATCTATTAAAATATTAATTACACAAATTAAGCGGAACAACATCAAACTTTATTAAAAATTACAATTTACAACTTTATACACTAACAACATTAAAGCTAAGATTACAAAATTATTATCCTAAGAAGTTTAAAATTAATTTTATTGAAAAATGAAAAAATCTACAAGCATAAAATGAAACTGCGTCAGAATTTGATAATTTTTTAATTTGTTTGATACATTTTATCAGTTCCACTAAAATTAAAGCATATTTTTATCTAAAATTATTTTCAAAAAATACGTTCTGAATAATTTTTCAATCTTCTTGGAAATGAAAAATTAAATTATTTCACAATTCAATTAACATTTTGTGAGATTTAATTAAAATGTTGAAGTTAGTTTACATATATGTTTAATATTTGGCTTTATTTTATATTGACTTTTTTTCAATTTTATAACATTATTAGGGAAATTTTATAAACTATATAAATCAGTGGAGGAAAAAATGAACCTATACGTTTTAATTAATCTAATGTTTGCATTCCGTGAAAGTAAGTTTAACAAATATTTGAAATCATATAATCTATTTCCTTTTCATTACTAAACTTTCAATATTTCAACGTTACTTCTTTTCAACAACAAAATTACATACATTTTTATTATTATTATTAAAACAAAATTTAATTTTTGCCATTGTGTGGTTTATAATTATTTCACGAAAACTTGTCTCCGAATATTATAAATGCACGACTGTTCGTTCAGTAACTCTCTTTCATACATCTTTGTTTCGATTTCCTCATTTTATCATGTCAGATTAAGATTCTGCAATTTATACTGCATTCACTAGTCAACTTCACGGACTCAATTCAGTCATTTAAGTGAATTTCATATCGTAGTTCTTTATTCACCAAGTTATAGTGTGTCTTTTTAATTTGTATATTAAACTAAGAGAATTTTTTCAGCAAGTATAACTCAGTTAAATTTTCCTCCATATTTGAACTAAAATGTTCAGCTTTCTTCAAATAATCAAATTCTACTCTTTTAAGTAAACGATTTCCTAAATTTGACTTTGTGCTTTGTGCACTGTTTAACAAGGAGACATTTTTGAAAAAAAGAAGAAAGAATACATACACGGAAAAGAAATAGAAAAAGTGTGCACGTGGTCCGGCAGTTTACCATTGGAACAAGAATCGGTTAACGGTGATTGCCAAAAGTTGGCAGTCTGCCCGCTGTTTTCGGATTCGAGTCGAACAGTGAGCCTCGTGGAATCCCAAATCCACAGCTATATAAAAGGACACGGTGCAACATCGTGAAAATGAGTGTTATGCTTTTTTATTAAATTTCAACAGCAGTTTTCGCATTTTCAAAGTGAGAAAACTGCAAAGATGCGGGGTCAGCTGAAAATTTTATTTACGTTTTGCGCATGTTATCAAAGACTTAGTGTACATTGCATTTTAAAAAATGTTTCTTTCTTAAATATGATATTTTTCCATTTTTTTCTTTTTTTTTTGTTTTACCATGTTTTTAATTATTTGTAACTTTTTATATTATTAAAATAATTTGTAATATTCTTATTTTATTTTTCTCTATATGTTTAAATTGATGAACTGAAAATAACATTTTAAAAAATACTTTTTTATTAATCTTAAAAAAATATTTTTTTTCTACTAGATGCAAATTTTGTATTGAAAAAAATTGTTACGCAATCAGGACACCTGGACAGTCAAATAATTCTCGATTCTTCACCTTGGTTTGACGGCTTATCGTTTTGCAGTTTTTTTAAAGCCACAGACACATAACTTGGCCCGACTTAGGAATATGAAAAGAACGCGATCAGAATGGAAAACGACAGTTTTTGTCTTTTATTAAGCCGAAGATATTGGAGAATAAAAGGATCCGTTTCTTATTCCATTGCTGGTCAATAAATTTTGAATCAGATTATTGTTATTGTATATATAGAGAGAATAAAATAAAGCCAAATTTTATCACAATCTCTTTCTCTCAATAATATCCGAAAAATAACTCTCGAAACAAACGAAATACGTCATTATATGAAATTCGCCTTAGCAGTTTCTGAAACTATATATGCTACAGTGGATGGTATACACACAATGCTATCCATTAGAAAACATTACTGTTTGCTCATAGCCGCACTGAATTTAGACCGCAATATATAGGTTGAAGCTGAGAATTCGGACTAAAACTAACATAGTTTGTGCTCACATACAAATAGATTTGTACCTATCATTGTTTGTGTTAGATTAGTTGAATCGCCGGTCGTAGACTTGAATGGACTGATACATGTTTGAATGCATTTCGCGAAAGCACCAAGAAAGCATACACAGAGTATACACGCCAACAACTTTTTCATTGTACGTGTGTAATTTTGCAAATTACATAGTTGCACTATTACTTTTGCATGCACCCAATTTTTAGCTGAATTTATTGTTTGATTCTTTTGTTTATTAAAAACTGCACTCAGTAATTATTCTTACTGAAATTTTAATCATGTTAACTAACGTTAAAACAGCCATTACAATATGGTAACAGAGTTCAGCAGTTGAACTTTATGATTTATACAGAATTTATTAAATGTAAGTACACAAAACTTTAGCGGTATACACTGAATTATTTTTTTATAAATAAAAAAATTGAACATTAATTTTAAAGAATCATCACTTTTAACCTACCTGTCCCTCGCATTTGAATTCAATTTTGTGGATTATTAAATTGAACATATTAGTTTTTATGGTTTACACACTTCAAGTCATTATAGTTTTACACTTTGTAAGTATTTATAAGTTTATAAGAATTATAGTTTAAAAATATTTCACAACCCCAAGGCCGAATTATTACATTTTTGACATGTCTCTTCAGGTTATGCAGAAACATGTTCTTTTTTAATTTATAAGCTCAGAATTAAACTACAATTAAAAAAGTATTAAACATTACTTTTAACTTTAACAAATACAATAAGCACAATTCAAATGATGTACTTATTATGTAAGCTAAAAAAAATCAAAATCTGTCCCTGAGTTTTGATGTCAAAGACGTAATATATTTGGTAATTGAAAATATTTATATTTAAAAAATACTTTAATTCTTCTGGATAAACTGCACAATAACTTGATGTGTTAGAATATATATATGCGTGCAATAAAATCTAATTATATATTAAAAACTACTAAAATAATTGAAAGACCGTTTCAAAATATTACGTCTTTGACATTAGAACAGAAAATCTGTCAAAGACGTAATATTTATCTATGTTTTTAAATTAAATAATAATTTAAAGTTACGGGCATATAATTTATCACTGTTCGACTTTATATTTTATCATTTTAAAGTAATAATAAAGGATAATTGCCATAAAACTACGATGTGCTAAAGCTTTTTTTTTAAACAATTTGGCAAATTGAAAGTTAAAGGTTCTAGAGAACTGCCCACATAGCAAAAAATTAAATTCTTTTCTGACTTTATTTCTTAAACAAATAACTATTTTGAACAAGTAAGATTCAACTGAGTACTTGTTAAAAATGTTTTTGTTATTTTTTAATTTTACTTTTGATTATGTCATTTTATGTATAATAAATATGCAGATATTGTTAGATCAAAATGAATTGTAATCCATGAGAATATCCAGTTTTAGAAAGCAGCATTTTCTTATACAAAAAAGAATGAAATAAAATGAATGTATAAAATTAAGAATTGAATTATTCATGTAGTATCTTCAAGTTAGAAACAAAATTAATAAATATTCATTCTAAGTGGTGTATATAATTTGTACCTAAAATATTCAATGCTTTAACCCCTGAAAAGTTAGGATACATTAAGGGCATAATAGTCTTACCATTATCAACACTTGATTTCGAGTATCATTATGCAACTTTACGAAAGTCCTATAGAATCCTATTAAATTTCTATACAGATCACTTTATTCAGAAATCAATTTTAACTCAATCTAGCTTTGATTTTATAAGTGTATTGTAAAACAAAGTCACATAATGAATAATTACAATAAAAATAAGTTTGTTAGATCAGTTAAAAACTATTCATTTTAAAATTAAAACTACTGTTTTTAAATAAAAATTATGTAAACTTTTTTTAAAATAAATGCTATTTTTTATATTCTATATTTCAATTTTTCCATCTGTTTTTTGAAGCGAAATTTTTTAACGAGAATTTCTTTTAAACAAATCATTTCAATGAAATTGATAGAATTTGACAAAGTGATATAAAATAATGAATTTACAATGTAATTTTTCTATTTTTTTTTTAAAAAGTTGTTTCAAAAAAACTTATTGCACATCAAATATTGATTAAAAAATTTAATCGCAGCTTTGAAGAAGCATCGCAGTTTAAAATTTCAGCTTTGATATAAAAAAAAATGTACTTGAAGAAAACCGAACACTTTATTTTTAAACTCTTTCATTTACGAAGGCCCGAAAATTGATTAAATGAATAAAATGATTTTGTTTTTTAAAGCTCGATTTTTTTATCAAAAAATATTGTCATTATATAAATTTCTCTCTGCAGTGTACACAGTTACGCGTGAAATTTGCAATTTGACCTGCCATAACATAATTACTAACAATTCAAGTAGATACGACAAATGGATTGAGTTTAGTGTTCACAGTCGTCTGAATACTCGTCGTGATTCAATTTGTTATACTTAATGTTGCGTACCTATTTCCCTTGATGGACGATATTTGAGATTTAACCGGTGGAATCAATATGACATTTAGATATCGAAAAGTCGCTTCCATTAAATTAATTACTCTTATTAAACAGTACAAACAGTAACAATATATTTGTTAACAATATACTGTACAAAACATTAAAATTTCACATTAACATTATTTACTTTATTTCTATTTTTGTATAAATATATAATAAAAGCACAACATTAATAATGCAAAGATACAAAATAATTATTAATAGCATATTTAAAATCAACATTTTTTATTCAAATGAAATAAATACTAAATTTTAATTTAGAAACTTAATTAAATATTATTAGCATGAGTTTCTTTTTAATACTGTAATTTCAGTCAAATATGTCAATCAAATTTTCTTGAATTAATAATCATAATTTAACCCCACTTTTATAAGACTTCAAAAGACTGAGTTAGTAAATTTAATTTTAATTTTAAATTTCGAGAGTAAAAATGGTAATAACCTAGAGCAAAAATAAGAAGATAATACATTATAATTCACTTTGTCAGCAAAAATTTTATTTTTAAACAACTAATTTTTTTTTAATTATTCTAAAACTCAAAATTTAATATTTCCTAAATACCAATAAAAAATAATTAGTGATAAAAATATTGTAAACAGAAGTCTACTTTCTGCGAGCGATAATAGTAAAAAATTTCATATGGCATGTTTAGATGATTTGTGTTGTAATATTCCTAGCATACTTTCGCAACCACACACATTGCTATCAAGTTGTACATATATCACTGAATGAATGCCAAATATATATAACACATTTCCTTGCATAATAGCCTAAATGATAATCAACGATGAAACCATATTTAGGAAATTGAAAACAAGTTTTGAAAATTGATTATCTTGATGAAGTGGATTGTTTATTCCATGAAACGTCATATCAATCAAACATGCACGACAATAAGGCTCGAAACCTGAAACACAATTATGGCCATATTCATGTCAAATTTAATTTTATCTGCATAACATATAGTACAAAAATTGTTTTCACATTTTGAACTTCAAATTGCAAGCAACATTTTTAAACTTACTAAAAACACATTTAACTTCAGACGTTAAAGTTTGAACTCAAGTAAACTCCATGTTTAAACTTCAATAAAACTTATTTGATTTTCATTGTCTCCATCAAAAAAAAAGAAGTCAAATAAATGATTCAGTGGTCTTATGTATCACGCTAAATTAATCAATCGTGCCAACAAATTCCTCTACATCGACCCTTTATCTTGATTCGATTACCGGAACTGTTTCGTTTACCCGAACAAAAGACAAAACCAATGACGAATACTTAACGAGAAGTCGTTTTCTTATCTGTTTTAATGTGCATGATTTTTTTTTACTTCTTCTTTGACTTATTTTCTGTCATCACAGACTTTTTGTCTATAAATAAGTCACATCACGTATTCGAGTTACTTTAATTTTGTAGTAACGAAACAGGACGTTGAAACGTGGTGAAGTTAGCGGATCGCTCAACTACGATGTATTGAAAGGGACGAGCATTGGCTCTTGGCCCAAAACTCTTCGGATGGAAAGGCCTTATTAGAATCAGCCAAGCGTACGACCCTTAGCTTGTGGTGATGTGGAGATTAATGGATGGCAGTAGCTTTGTCAGATAACTAAAATCTTTTTGAGATAGTGGGGATGCAAGAATGAATGAAAAAAATGCAGGAGGGAGAAAAAAAGAGAAGAGAAAAAGTTTGCCCGACAAAAGATATATTAGCTGAAAAGAAAAGCTGATTGATCTCTCGGTTTCAGTCTCTGATCAAAGGAGTGAAAGAAGTTTTTGATCCGTTTTCTTGGAAGATGAATTGACACGCATTTTGTAAAGTGTTTATTGATGATGATAATAAAATAATAATGATGAAATGTACGTTGCTCTCCACATAATCGTTATAAAGTTTTTAATATCAGAGTTTTGCATGGAACTTTTTTCATTGCAATAAACAATTTTAGTTTGCTGCTACTTTTTATTGATTAATGTGGATATCCCACTGTCAAATCGGAATTTCGTAACAGCTGCATTGACAAGGGATATTTCAAATTCAGTCTACACAGATGAATATTGTTGATATCTGTAATCCATCCAACAATTTTCTTAGCTCTCAATAACTTGTTACTGATGATTATGCATCGTTGAATATGATAATTTGCGTTTAAATTCAGATAACTTTCGTAGTTTGCATGATGTTTTGAATTAAAAACTGTTGATACGTCGAGACACGTATTCAATTGTTCAAGTGGCATTCTTGGTCGAGTTAACAGATAATTGCAACAATTTTGGATAACAAATATATACATGTAAACTAGTGAAACTAAATTCAATTTTAACTCAAAAATAAACATTCAATCACCAAAGTTATTAACAAAATAAATTGAATTTTTTTCAGCTAGTTTATTTGAAACATAAATTGGGAAAACTTACTAAGAATTTTAAAATAAACTTAAATATTTATTCTGTGCGATAATTTAAAGTTGATTTATATTGTAGATTAATCATAATCTAGGTACAGACAAGTTAATTCTCTTGAACTAGACCTAATATATATGCTCGATTAGGTTAAAGGTAATCGGTATTCCTAATCTGCGCATAGTTATCAGACATCCTATCGGAGACCTATCAATTCTAATTTAGCTTCTACGAGGATGGTATTTTTATGTGCAATCATCAGCCTTAAGAAAAATTTTAATGACGTTCATTTCAGTTTTGTAATATTGCTTGCTTATTAAATGTAAATGAACATTTTATTTTTGAAACCCAGGTATGTTTTTTAGAAAAAAAAAACACGCTTTCTCATTAAATCGAGCTTAATTTGTTAATTATAAAATAAATTGTATTTTAATTATAATCATTTAAATACTCGAAAATACCATTGTAATTCATTTAACACATCCACATAATCAATTGAAATGATAAACAAAATTCAATATCTGCATTTTGATTGTTTGCTAGAATGTACACAATTATTTTGTTAACCGGGGCAATAATTTATCTACTTTCTCATTTGCTGCAATCTTGGTACCAGTTTAATAACATGTTTCAAGATAGTAATATAATTTACCTGATTGTTTTATGATTTAACAAACCCCATTACAAATTCTATGCTTCTTTTAACAATTAAATATCAAGATAATTAACATAATCATTCAAACTAATATAATAATAATCTCTCTTCAAATATAAATCAGAATTATTTAAACAAATTTCCAGTACAGAAAATTAGTCTCACTGTTTTTTCCAAAAATGTAAAGTTCAACACAATTTACAAAAGAAGATTTTACCAGCTCACTTTTCAAATATAAGTTTCATTTTAAATTGTAAAATTCTTTTGATCAAATGTATTGTTTTTGTCACGAATTGTCTTACGCTTGCTCAAGTGCAAATTGAGTCGCGTGTCATCTTTATTATCACCAACCATCATTTCGAATTCCCCGGGAATATTTTATCGCGACCCGGACCAGTAAATAGTAGTAAACAAAAATATTATTTATTGCTCAATTTAGTGACGCTGTCTGCCTAACAGCATCGTAAACGAGCTTCGCATGTACCATACACCCTGTGAGTTATAACTTATAACTTCTGCTGATCCCCCCCCCCCCCCCCCACTTCCTCTGCCCTACTCGCATTCGTCTTGTCGACACACATTTTCTCTCGACGTTACCATTTCCTTCCTTCTGTTCGAATTCTGTAGTCGAATATCCAACGCTCGTCTTTTCTGTCCTGCTCATGATATTCCATGTGACATTGAAATCGATCATGTCCTTCGAACTGGAAAATTGTACTTTTAAACTCACCAATAGACTTTTCAAATATTTAAAATAATTGTCTTCTTGTATTAGAAAAATAAAAAATAAAAATTATAAGTACTGTGTATCTAGAATAAAATTAATTTGAAATTTTGTGTTTTAAAGCTTTTGACAAATTATTTTTAAAACTTCTGAATGTTCTAAAAGAGGTGTACTCAACTTTAATTTGTCAGTTTCACAAATTTTATTATTTAGAATTTCTTGAATATACATTATCCCAGAGTTTGCACATAAATCTCGAGGGAATTTTAAAGATTTCATGCCTTTAAAAGTTTTGTTGAATATTTCGGATTGAAGGAATCAAACTGGTTTTGCGATGTTGATTTAGAGGGAAAAATGTGAGCAAAGCAAAAAAACGGTTTCGTATGATTTTTAATTTTTTTATGTTACAAAACGAATGTTTATTTTTATATTCTAAACGAATTTTTCAAAAAAATGATAATATTTTTTACAACTGTACCATCCAATGAAATTTTTTTTGAAAATGTCGAGATCAGTATTGCATTTGTAATAAATTACCATTCAGTTTTCGATTTAAAAATATCCCTGTTTGAAATATGAGTGATACAGAAAATTTTTGTCAGTTTAAAACTAAATTATGAATATAAAAAATTTTGTTTTACAACCGTTACCAGTTTTATTATTTTTTGGTACGTGATTTGAGTTTAATTTTTGTCATTTATTTTCTGAATTTTTAAACACTACAGTGTTTTAACAAAATTATAATAACTTGATAAAAAAATGTACATTATTGTATTTTGTTAATAAGACTGTCATTATCAAATTTTATATAACTGTTTTTCATTAAAATAAAGTATTTTATGAGTGAGATTTTTAAAAAATTGTACAAGTTATTTTATATCAATGAAAATAATTTTATATTAATAAAATTAATTTTATGTATTTTAATATTAACAAAAATTCAGATTATTTTATCCCAACAGTTAAAACTTTTTAATCTTAAATGCAGTGTAAGTGAATTTTCTTGAAAAAATGTTTAATAAAATGAAAAAAGAAAGTGCAGTCAATTAAAATAAATCTAATCAAATACAATGCAATAAAATAAAATAAATTTGACCAACTTCTATGATAAATAATTTGTTAAGTGGGAAAGTGAAGTTGATTGAGACATAGTTTTATTGCAGCAAGAAAGCGGTATTGATGGTAGAAACGTTACAGTGCAAGAATATTGGAAGTAAAATCGCGAAAAACAAGAACTGGAATTCCGCCGACGGAATCGGAAATTGCCCATGAATTTGCTTGTTGCATTTACTCGTTCAGTTGTATAACTTTTCTTAAAAAAAATATATTTTCACTCGTCAAATGTGTGGTCGTGATAAAAACATTAGTAATTTTTTTTAATCAACAAATCAAAACCATCACAATTTTCAATTTAACAAACAAAACTCTACAAATTCGAATATAACAGGACAAATAAAATTAAATAAGAATAAATACATGATCGACTAAAAACTCAGTTTTTTTAACTTCTTATGATGAAAAATGTTCTCTGCATAATTTAAATATTTGAACTTATACAAACTCATACATTTCAGTGCTGCCATCGATTCCCAAGATTTATGACGCAAAAAAGCGCCATGTCAGCAAACATTTGGAGGCATATCCCGAGGGTGCCAGCTTGGAACTCGTGTGCGAAGTGTACGGAGGTAATAGTCACAATCAAGATTCGAGTAAATACGTTATACAACTGGTATTGCTACTTGAGGTTGAGTTAGAGAGGATATAAACTTTTCTTGTTTTCCTTGTTACTTTAAAATGAATTTCCAAAGCCAACATTAAAAGTGCTGTAATTATTAGATTAAAACTTCAGCATTTATGTTGTTGTTTAACATTATAAAGTTGGATTGGATGTAAAATTATTTAACTTAACTAAAAATGTATTTTAACTAATAGTTTCAAGATTGTAAGGAATACAATTTTTTTTGCTACTGTATTTTAAAAGAAAGATATCTATCGATTAAGAATTTTTAAGATTTTATATTAAAAACTGAATATCATAAGAAAGATATAGTGCTTTACCTGTGTCATAACTTTACAAATTTTATTTACTTTGAGATTGAAAATGCGAATGTAATCTCTGAAAAATTTTAGCAACAAAATATAGTTAATAATAACGTGAGATCAAGTGAACAATTTTCAAACAATTTCTTGCCAAAAGCAGAATAAAGCAGTATAAAAATGTGTTTAATTTTAAACAAATATTTCATTGTTAAAAGCTTTTAGTTTTTTAAATAACTTTTTCCATATTTCTAATTAAAAGTAAACTTGTGAATAAAAGCTAATTAAAAAACTAAATTTAAATCATTCCTTTTGTTGAATTATCAAAAAACGCTGCATTTTTAGTTAAATATAAATTTAAACAAACTTATGGCATTTTATTATTACAAAATAATTTTCATTTATTAATAAAATTCATATTTGAATAATGCAAAATAATGTTATGTAAGACTTCGTTTGTTTGTTTCTTTTATTTTAATCATTTCTCAACAAGAAAACTTTTTTGTTTTCTATTACATAGCTGTATTTGAAACCTGAATTTAATTTACATGAATAAAAATTATCCAAAAAAACAATATAAAAGAACAAAATTCCAAATTTTTAGCTATAATAATTTTTTCTTTCAAATAAAGAGAATACAAAATTTGAACATTTTTTTCAACTTTCAAACATTATTTCAGAAGGATCGAAATGTTAATTCTAAAATAGAGAATATGTTGTATTCACTCTCATTGATATAAATAATGTATATTGTACATTTATTTATAAACCTTCTTCTTGTAAGAAAATACCAAAAATGATAAAAAACAGCACAAATTAATGCACACAAAAAGCGTTAATAAGTAAAATAATATTGAAATTTATAAAAATGTAATTTTACAGTTAATTAGTCTGAAACAATGTTTAAAACAGTAAATTACAATTTTCAAAAAGAAATCAATAATTTCTGAGCCCCTAGTAAGACAATTTCAATAATCATAACAATCAATACAAAAAATTTCTAACGAATAATTGTTTCATCATATTAATGTAATTAATGTTTATCAATTGTAACGTTAAATTTGGGTTGTTTTAAGTATACCAGGGAGTTAGTTTAAATACTAGCAACAAAAGTTTTATTGTTAGAAGTAAAAAAAAATCTTTTGTGAAAGAAACCACAAATAATTTTATCATTTATGTCAATAAAACGATAGATTTCTATCGACTGGAAGACAAATTGACTTCTGAAGACGTGCTGCCAAACTTTGGTACCATAAGTTTCGTATATCTTTAGTACGTGTCAAAGTGGTGGGAAAAACTTTTAAATCGTTTATCGGTTTATTAAAAATAACACTTACTGCTAGTAAGTGAAATCTAATAATTTTGATGTTATTTAACAGGAAAACCTTTGCCCGAAGTAAGCTGGTACATGGGATCTGATCTTATTGACTCCCAATATAATCCCGATTATTACATAGATACAACATCTCAGAGGCACGATGAGAGCAATCAACCGGTGGTTATTAAGCACGTTATAATCAAAAGTCTTCAGCGCAGTCACAACCACACTAAATTAACATGTGAAGCGAGTAATACCAACTTAACAGAGCCATTTAGAACGTCAGTTTTCATAAGACTTAATTGTGAGTATTTAATTTGAAAAAAAATGATTAAGGAGATCCATTCCACATTAAAAAAAATTAAAAAT
The DNA here is from genome assembly GCA_022817325.1 of Idris sp. 1 HC-2018. Taxonomy (NCBI): domain Eukaryota; kingdom Metazoa; phylum Arthropoda; class Insecta; order Hymenoptera; family Scelionidae; genus Idris; species Idris sp. 1 HC-2018. Next base: position 12,714 of record JABFPM010001778.1, read on the forward strand.
TCTAGCCAAACTTCGTAAAAATATTGTGAAATTCTTAATAAATTTTCTTACCACGTAATTTTTAAGATAATTTAATTCAAATGTTTACTTTGTCTCTATCTCAAAAATTGCATGGTAAAAAATTGTAAAAAAATTACATATCTTTATCAAGATATATACTGCATTTTTGCAGGGTTTCACTGAGTTTTTTAATGTCTTTAAAAGGAGAGTGAACATCCTTAATTTGTGGAAATTAAGATGTTTTTTTGTTTTAAAACATAATTTTATAGTTGAAATTGTGTGTTTAATTTTAGTGAGGCCATTAAGAGTCGGCATTTCGGACAAAAAGCCAGTAGTTTATACGCGAAAAAGGTACACCACGGAATGCAGAAGCATAGGCTCCTCGCCCCCTGCTAATCTAACTTGGAACATCGGGGCGAGAGAATTACAGTCAACGGAAACCAAAGTAAGTCTGGCAAAATTTATTTGATTAGTCTTGAACAATTACGAAAATGATGTGCCATCTCGAAACTGACTGAAAATTCGTTTTTCCGTGAAACAGTTCAGACGGAACGGAACGTTGAGCATACTTCAATGGACACCGAGTCCCGATGATGATGGGAAATACATCACTTGTCGTGCTCGAAATCAACATTTACCAGATGCTACACTTGAAGACAAGTGGAAGCTCGAAGTTCACTGTGAGTACAATATTTTATTTCCAGTTTGATGAAAATTACAAGAAAATTAATATCAAGTTAAAAGAAAACGTTTAATTTTGTTATGTCAAAGATATTTAACCAAAATTCAACTTTATTTATTAAGATTATTTCAAACAAATGTTAAATTTAATATTAAAATTAAAGTATATATGTACATTATATTCAGTCGAACCTCGATAACTTGAATCGCAAGAGATGCGGATTTTTTTTCGATATACAAAGGTTTCAAGTAAGGTAAAGTGTTCTAGATGTCAATAATGAAAATAATGAACAAATCAATGTAAAATAATTCAGAAACTAATCATTATTTTGTTTTAAATTGACTAATTCGAGACCTAAAATAAATTCGAGATATTTTTTTTATCTGAAGTTTTCTCAAGGGAAAGTACTTTTTGTTCAAGTTATAGAGGTTTTCAAATATAAATATTAAAAAATATATTTTACATTTGGATAATTTAAAGTTTACAATAAATTGCACTTTGACTATTTGTAAAAATACCTCTTAGAAAAAGACAAAGATAACACATCGTTAAGCCAGTGCTGAATTTTTTTTCGTCTTTCCATTTGCAAGACTGCATATATTAAAAATGATTTTTGAACAAGTCGACTGGTTCGTTACACAGTCTAGTATTGCTCTGTCAGACATAGCATCACTGTATTTTAGAAACTACTTGTTTAATTCGACAACAACCCAAGTTATATAAATTATTCATTTCTTGGATGATAATACTCGCGCATTTGTGCAATTATTATTTCAAGTATTGTTGCCAACCAAATGGATGAGACTGTGAACAACGACTTCATTAACGAACAACATCTGTTCTCTTTAAATACAAGACTCAAGATTAACATGTATGAAACTGACAAAATAGTGTAACTAATTAAATGCTTTATTTGTTAATCACTTTTAATTTCGGAAAAAAAATTGTCGTCAAAAAAACTTGGAAATTATTTTTTAAAAAGCAGAAAGACGACGATGCACCTCTTTAAAACTACTCGAGAAAATTTTGTGCTGTCGTGGAATATCGCTTGACAAAAAATATGAGTGGCGTTGGAAAGCGTCTATTAATTATGTTGCAGGCTCGCAAAGTAGATGGTTGAAAAACGTATGTAACTTTATTTTGTTACGAAATTTTGTGTGACCCACTTCTCTGACAGCGTAACATTATAAAATGGCCGAATGAAATGTTGACAGTGCTAAAAGTGTTTGCGGATGTGTCGGCTATTACACAGAAAGAGAGAGAAATGCAAAAAGGATGATAAAAATAAAAAAAATGCAGAAGATAAAACAATAATAAATATAAATTATATGCTTATTTAATGACGGCTGTAATAAATATAAATGACTGTCATTAGAAGGCTGTTTACATCACTCACTGAATTACACAAGTAGAATATTTGTCGTTTGAGTCGGCAGACTTTATTGTTACAACAACGTCTACTCGTATTTAATTCACCCCATTTAATATCCAGCTTTACATGGCAGCCATGACACTGCGCGACTAAGAATGAAATACACTTTAACGAGAAACATTTAATTACGACAGCAAAAATAGGAAAAAGAATTTATAAACTTTTTTTACTTTTTAATTTGAAAAGAAAGCATATTTTACATTGATAAAGAAATGTTTCTAACATTGTCAAATGTAAAACTCAAGTTTTGTAGAGCTGATTTGCAAAAGACTTTTTTTGATAAGTTTTTATTGAAATCAATCGCTTTTGTTTAAAAACTGCAATGAAATTTGAAAAAAAGAATTGAATTTTAATATAATTTTGCTTGAATAAAAATGTTCTAAAGAAACAAAAAATTTGTTGTACATGAAAATTTGATTTTGATTACAGTTCCACCAATAATGACGTTGAAACTGGGATCAACATTAAATCAGTCGAGCATCAAAGAAGGCGATAATGTGTACTTGGACTGCAACGTCAGAGCCAATCCTCCAATGATTAATCTGACTTGGTATCACAAGGTATATCTGCAGCTGACAAAGTATCATCTCTCAACGTTGCAAATAAATCGTAAACTTTGGTTAATTTATTTTAAGCGAGAGGTTCCCAACGCAAATGTCCCCATAAGAGTTGATAAAGAAAGGTAAGAGTTATAAAGAGTTGGGAGAGTTTAAAAGTGTTTAATAGAGTTTAAAAGAGTTTTAAAACATTTAAAAGAGTTAGAGAGTGTTTTTGAATAGTTCTACCCTCGTGGATTGGGTAGAACCAAGAACGACCGTTCGTTGTTGGTTCGGTTTTTGTTTGTTTTTTAGGAGTAGGGGAGAGGCGCCTGCCTAGAGACACTTTTTAAATAAGAATTTTTTACAATAAATAAAAATAATTTTTTTAATTATTAACATTAATATCTTATAATTGAATTATTTTTCTATATAAAAATATTTTTTTGAATTGAGAAATATGAATTAAATAAACAATAAATTAATAAACAAAAAAAGTGTAAAATGTCTATAGGCACCCGATTTGGAGTATGCCTAGAGACACAGGGTCGAGTGGGTAGAGACATTAAATAATTAATAAAGATTTGAAAGTTTTGACTTCTTATTTTTTTTGTTAATAATAAAGTAAACATTTTATTTATTTGTTTTTTTTATTAATCTATCTCACAGCATTTTAATCACAGAAGATCATATAAAATTTTTATTAAATTAAAACACATTTTAAATAATTCAAAAAAAAATAAAGACGTTAAGTCATAATTATTATTCTTCAATATTTGTCACCTTTTCAGTCTTTTTTCTCACATTTCGTTGTCTTTTTGAATTTTGTTTTACTTTTTTCGGTTTCTCTTTAGTTTGTTCAGTCTTAATTTGCACTTTTTTGGGGGTTTTTCTACAGATTCTTGAATCTTCATTTCTTTATTTAGATTTTTTTTCTCTTCAGTCTCTATAAATTGTCCTTTATTTTTTAATTTGTTTGTTACATCTTTTTCTTTATAGTTCTTTTTTTTCTCATTTTTTTCGAGTGCTTTTTCTACTTTTTTTATTTAATATTGATTTAGATAACGTATATAACGCCGATGAAACAGGCTTTTACTGGAAAAGTCTACCAAACAGAACATTAGTGGGAAAAAATGAACAAAGTGCTCCGGGACTGAAGGAACAGAAAGAAAGAATAACAATTCTGACGTGCGCAAATGCAACCGGGTCGCACAGAATTCCATTATTAGTAATCGGGAAATCAAAGAAACCTCGATGCTTTAATGGAAAAAATTATATGCCTGTCGTCTATGATGTTCAAAAAAGCGCGTGGATGGACAGAAACATTTTTTCAAAATGGTACAAAGAGGTGTTCCTTCCACAAATTAAAACGCGTAAGCCTGGTGGGAATAAAAAGTAAGTAATCATACAATTATAAATGTTTTTCGTGTTTAAAATAATTGTTTGCGAAATGATAACAAATTATTGTAATATATGTAGTCTTTATAAAACTAATTTTTTTTAAAGATTTTTCCTTATTTTAGATAATGCACCATCGCATCCGTCAAAAGAGGAATTGGATAGTATGGACGAGCAATGCAAAATTATATACTTACCTCCAAATGTGACATCCATAATTCAACCTATGGATCAAGGTTGCATTGCTGCATTGAAGCGGAGATATAAAACCGCTTTACTACGTGAAGTATTGGCAAGAGATTGTTGTGACGTTCAAAATATTAGCGATTTTTTAAAAAAATGGACTTTATATGATTGTTGTACACTTGTCGCAGACGTTTGGAATCAATTGAGTGAAGAAACTCTGAGAAATTCATATTTGCAACAATAATCTATATGCTGTTACAGGAAAATAGTCAATTTCATCAATTAATTTCTCAGCACCCATATGGTGCACATTTTTTTAAAATGTAGTAATAGATAGCCAATTATTTTGTTTACAACATATTAAAATTACATGACGTTCATAAGTTATATCGATCGAGTGATTTTCTACCTTAAAAATCCAGCTAATTTTAGACAGAAGTAAAATTTGAACAAAACTGCAAAAATTTTACAATGATCTTAAGAATATTTACTTGAAACTATTTTTAAGATTTAATTACGTTTTGAGGTAATAATTTTTATACATTCTTTCATTTATACATAAAATAAACAAAACTTCAAATAATATTTTTTAATCCAGAAATTAATACAAAATTGCAAGAATTTTGTAACCTAACAATTTAGAGGTACTAAGATACAAGATGCCAATATTTTAACTGAATTCTCTAATCGAAAAACAACATTTATGACAAGGTATGACAAGCTTTTATAATTATTTTTAAACAAATATTTTTTCGAATTATTATTGGACAATTTTAAGGTTTTGTTTATTAATGACATCCAACTATTTCCGTTTAAATAAAAGTCAAATTAAAATATAGTTTTTGATTAATGGTTTTGAAATTTAACAGCAAGTTCAAACTTTAAATTTAAAACCGTCAACTTTTGAGGTTTTATTAACAATAATTATGACATATATTTTATAATTTTTAACAGATTTTAAATTCAAAATGTTTACTTCATGAATTTAAAATCTTCATTAAAGTTTTAATTTTTAACCGATTTGTTCGAAATTGTTTAATAATTGAAGGCCCGGATTCTATAACCAGACTTACGCTTGATCGCAAGCTGTGTAATTTTACAGATCGTGGGAATTTTAGAAAAAAAATGAAATGTAACAAATTAAAAAAAAATACTATGATATTCAGCATGAAATTTTGCATCTTTTATGTAATTAATATTTTTTTGTTTGAGCAACTGTTATTTAAGATAAAATAAAAACGTGGTTTTTTGAGCGTTGTTAAATTTAATACGTTATTTTTGTTCAACTCGCAATATTTTTGGTAAATATCATTCGATGTACTTGCCAATTTTTTTCCAAGTACATTTTGAGTTGTAGATGCCTGTGAATCGATAAAATATAGTTAAAAGTGCAATTAATGTTTATTAATAAATTATTTAATAAGTAAAAACAGAAAATAAACAGGAAATAAAAAGTACAACAAACTTCAAGCGACAAAGTTGTTCGTCTATGTGTAAAGATAATTTCTGCAAATTTTCAGATTAAAAAACCTTTATTTAACCAAGTTATTATAAATTGTTTAAACGTGCGCGACCGCGTGCGTGCTGTCGTAGAAACGAACTTGTACTGACTTGCAACAGTACGCTCAGTTAGATGTGTTTCAACAAATATATAAACATTGTGCTTTATTTTTGTTATCTAATTTGTTAGTGATATTTTTATTTGATTTATGTTAGTTAAATAGTATTGAATTCTTACTTTATATTAATTTTTTTATTAAAAATAATTCACAAAAAGTGAAATATTAGACAACTCCTGGAATGAGT
>JABFPM010001779.1:0-18753 GCA_022817325.1 Idris sp. 1 HC-2018
AAATTTGAATCTGCAATAAGAATGGGAGTTACTTTTTAAGTTTTTTATTTTCTCCCTCCCCCACCCCCAGGGGTCAAATTTGGTATCATTGGATGTTCCCCGTCGAGACAAACAACTTTCATTACCAACCTTTTTTAATCCGATGCATACTTTTCTAGTTATTTTAAAATACACTTTTAAATGCTTCACCCTGTATATTATGAATTATTAAAACCAAGTGAAACCATCACATGGAATAGATATCGAACGCCATTGATACGTTTAAGCCGAGCACTGAAGGAAAAGCGGTCACAGTACCAAGAGAGACACGACCCCCAACATGATAATGCACGTCCACATGTGGCCAAACCCGTTAAGACATATCTGAATACGCTGAAATGGGAAGTCTCACCTCACCCGCCGTACTATCCAGACATTTCTCCTTCCGGCTACCATTCGTTTTGATCGATGGCACACGGCCTGGCTGAACAACACTTCCGAACCTCTGAAGAAGTTAAAAATTGGATCGATTTGTGAATCGCCTCAAAAGATGCATCATTTTTTCGAGACGAAACCCGATAATTGCCAGAAAGATGGACAAAAGTAGTGGAAAGCGTCGGATAGTACTTCGAATCATAAGTTTATTATAACTTTTTTCAGAATAAAGCCTAAATTTTAGGAAAAAACCGCGGAAGTAAAGTTGTACACCTAATAAAATTGTTTTTTTTTTTTTGAAAATTTTAAACGTTGCCTGTTTTGACTTTATAAAACAGTTCCAGTAAGTATTTTCTGAATTATTGTATACTTTACTTCATAATTTACATTCATTTTAATAATAAAGTCAAAAAAGTAATATTAATTTTATTCCAATAAAAAATAGATTAATTAGAAAAATTATATGTTAATCAATTGTATAATATTTATAAATGTTGTTTATAATTTTTGTAAAATTGTTTTAAATTTTAAAATTTTATATTACGAACAGACTGATTCCATATGCTTTTATAATTTAAGAAATGGAAGTTTATAAAAACTGAAAAATAATTGTAATCAGTTTTTTTATTATAGAATTGTGTTTAATAAATTTTCATAGATGTTATACTATGAATAAGGTAGCAATCAATTGCTTGGATAATCATAAACCACTGTTGAGATATTTATAAAATTTGCACTGTTCCTTAAACTTGAAAATCATTAAATTTATCATATTATGAAATCAAATATCTAATATTAGAAGTCTCGATTATTCTTTCATTATTTTAATAAAAAAATGAAATTTTGAGCATTCTGAAAATGTTGGTTATATGAAATTATTCAAATTTAATTTTTAAATAAGATATTTTGACAAATTATATAATCTTTTAAGCCTCAATTCCGTTCCGGTTACGTTCCCATTAATCTCTATTGCGTTCCGATTACGTTCCGATCGCGATCTGATTACGTCACGTTTACACAATCGAAACTCATCCGCGAGGGTAGAAATCGAACTCGATCATTGTTGCAGTTTCATTATTAAAACACGAATTTAATGATCACAGCTAAGAAAGTCTTCGAAAGTACGGTCATATAAACAAAATTAACTTGAGCCTTCGAGTACGTCGGAGAAAGTAACTCCATATTTGATCTAGACTAGGGCAAATCTGAAGTTCAGATTTTATCCAAATCAGCCCTGTATGCCCAAACCAAGCAGCATTATTATGTCGATAATTTCAAAATGTTCCCCCACAAAAAATTGAGCAACTACAAGGAAAAACAATCATAAATATCTCTGGTTCTTGATGGAAATATTTATTTTATTTTGTCAATAAAATCGTACCAAATATTAGAAATTCATAAAACTGACTCCCGCATTTGTACGTTTTTCGTTTTCACAGCAATCATTATTCTTTGTACAAGAATCAGTCTCGTCAATTTCAATTGTTTTCGGATACTTTTTAAATCAAGAATTATTTCTATGACATACCAAAGATATTCTCGAATTTTATATTATATGTACTTAAAAGTATAAAAAGAAAAAAAGTTGTATTTATTCAGTAAGCTTAAGGTAAAACATTTCAAGTATTAGAAAATGGACTACTAGTTCAGATTACCTGTTTCAATTTTTAAATCGACTTTTTTTATCAATAAAATGGCATTTTCTTATTAAAACAAACAGTATATATTATTTTAAAACAATTTTTGCATTAGTAGATATTTTTAAATAATTTCGTTATAATACTTTTTATTTAGCTTCACTTTATTTATTTCTTTTCGTTTTTCTCTCTAATTTTATTTCCATCATTTTGTCGCCAAATCTACTTTTCAAGATTTTAACTTTTTTTTTTAATATTCAGAGAATTAAATTTGACATACAAATAAAAATATTTATTTTACAAATAATTTAATTCATACATGTAATAAATAAGGGAGAGTTACTCAATACGACATAGGAAGGTAAAGTAACGTACTGAGGATTTTGATTTTGTGTAATGTGATTATTGATTAGATTATTGATTAGATTTAAAAAGTGTAGTTTAGAAATCTGTGATTTTAAAATAAAACTGAAAGTATATTCACAATATACTAACTAACTTTATATTAGCAATTATAATTGTGAGTTAGATTAAAAATATTATTGAATATTAATTATTATAAGAATAATAAAAAAAAGTCATGTGTTTGTGCCTAAAGCCAATCTTTATAAAATTGTTTAATGCTATTGGTAATTTATACAAAAAATCCAAAATCAGTTCTACTTTAAGAAATATTGAAAAATGATAATAAAATGTCAAATTTTTATCCAATAAAAGATTATTTTATAAATTTAACAGAAATCAAGGTTGTGATTAAAAGAAGATTGTCTCACTGTTCAATAAGTGTTCAAAAATTAACAACATATGCTTAAATTATTATAAATTAAAGGTTAAAATCTGTGGCTTCCGGTGATAACTAGTTAAGTCACATTTTAAAAAACCAAAATTCATTTTCCTTTTAGTATGTTCACTTAATTTATTTTCATTATATTATATTTTCTAGTGGTTACGTTCAAATTTATTATTATACGATGAAGTATAATTTTTTAAATACAATTGATAAAAAAATTAATTTAGTTTTTTTGAAATGTCATTTACCTATTTATTACCGGAAGCCACAGAAATATTTTAGTAAATATGATAAAATTTGCACATCAATCGAAAAGAAAAGTCGTTACACTTAAACGCGCATGATTGACTTCAGAAATACAGAAAAATATTGAGCGCTTACAATTAAAATAAATATAAATATGAATAATTCATTAACAAATAAATAATTTCTTTTATAAATAAACAAAACCATTAAGAAAAAAGACATTTTGATTTTACATTTCTATATAATGAACGTATTTTTATAAAATATTAGCTAACAAAATTCTTTTAAACTCAGATTGTAATGAGCTCGAATAAATAAAAAAACATTTTAATACTTGTTTTGTATATATAAATTCTTTTATTAGTAAAGTAAATTCTTTTCACCGCAAAAGGATTTTTCAGAAGTATTTCCTTTTTTCTTCAAGAGAAAGTCTTTTTGGCGTATATTTTCAAATAAAAATCTTTGCAAAAAGAGATTTTTGTAAGTGCATGATATGTGTTTTTCCTACTATTTCATAATAATCGGTCATTATAAATAGCTAATATTCTAGTGAATTATAAATACATTTTTATATAAATGTATTTATTCAATAGTGTTCATGTTCTCAAAGGGTTATTTATTTCAATTTTTTAAAAAGTTATATTTATTCTTTTGGAAACAATTTTTAATTTATGAAATTATGATGTGAAAATGAGAAATTAATAATAAAATAAGTCAAAAGTGCTGAAAGACCCATTTTTTAATTAATGTTTTAATAGTATCTTTTTAGCAAAATAAAATGAAATACTACAAGGGAAAAAAAGGGACCATTCGTCACTAAATATATTTAGCAAATCACTTCTGATAAGTGGGCAATCATTAGCACTTTGGTTCATTTAAATCTGATTGTTTATTAAGGGTTGCAATATTTCAATTAAAAAAATTCAAATGATAAATACAAATTTTTGAAAGTAAAATGCATAACAAATGTGCGAACTTATATTTAACTTTATTAAAAAATTGCTGATATTTTGTAGGTAATAAATTTTGCAGAATACTTTTATTTTTTGTTGTTGTATTCTTTTAACTTGCCATCAGATATACAAACACTTGTCTGGATAAAGCAAAGTATCTTCTTCGTGGCGTAAATTCAAGAATTTAGTTTAGTGTTAAAGCTTTGCTCGGTAATGTTTTTAAGCCGGACGAAAAACTGGTTCCTCATACGAAGAATGTTTTCCCAGATTCGTGTTGTCAGAAGGGAAAAGAGAACGGACGACGATGACGCAGAAGTAGATTTCAGAGGGATAAGGACAGGGATATATTCTTGTTCGTTTACGCACTGTTCCTTTTTACCCTTTTTGCATTGCCGGCGACCTTGCCAGTAACCTCGCAAGGATCTTTGCGTTCGTCGACCTCTTTCATCGTGCTATCTCCGATCTCTCCGATTATAACCATTCATATGATGTTATGATTATGCTATATATTAGATTTTTTAAATATTAAAAATAAAAATCTAATTTCAAAAGTATTCCCATTGAAATTAATGAAACTGTAGATTCAAAAGCCAAAAATTACAATTACATTATAAAGATTTACGGCAAAAGCTTAGTGTTTTTCTCCAATAAAATTATTTTTTTTAAAAAAACATACTTATCTTCCCTCTAAAACTGTAAAACTAACACAAACTTATGACATCATTTGGGAGCAAGATATTATTGAAATTAAATGTCATACATGAAATGCTATTCGAATGTATAAATTCATAACCAAAAGTCTACAATAAAACTTAATTAATAAGAAAAATCTTGCTGACTCGTTTTTACCAAAATTTATTCAAACAATAAATAAAATTATTAAATATTTCATTGATTTCAATAATATATCTTCAAATAATATAATAAATTTGTGTTCGTTGGGTAGTTTTGGAGGAAAAGTATATTTTATAAAGGATATATATTTTTTAAGAAAAATAATTTTTTTCTTTTGAGAAACCACTAAGCTCGTGCCGTATATCTTTAAATTGTAATTGTAATTCATTTTTTTGTTTATGTCAATAATCCTAATCAATATATTATTTTTGAAAATTTTATTTTGGTATTGAAATATATAAAAGAATGTATATAGGTATGCTACTTTAATGTACACTTAATAAAATTAAATTAATTACTTTTACTATTAAATTTAAACAAATGTTTAATATTATTTAAATTTCTTTAAATCAAATTTAATAATCAAAAAAAGGATTTGCAAGACCTGAGTAATTTCTATCAGATTTTTATTAAAATATATAATATTTCACGGTTTTCATAATTAATTTTTGGTTAATACCAAGTTAATACCAAGTTAATACACATTTTAGTGTAATTTACATCCGATTTGGATCAACTTACCGTTATTTGGTTCAGAATTTAATGTAGAAGAGCCAGATCGACCAGAATTTTTATTGCATTCTTTGTTTTAAAGAAATCCATAATTTTGTAAAACATTATTGGCCCGGGGAAAAAAGTCCAGGTCTGATTAGACCTGAGAATAGTCTTGAATATATAAAAATTTGTTTAATTGTTCTCAATCAAGTCTGATCAGATAGGAAAATTGAGCATGCTCAATCAGACTCAATACATTTTCTGTATATGATTGAGCATGATCAGACAAATTTTTATTCAATCATATACACAAAATCTATTGAATCTAATTGAGCATGTTCAATTTTCCTATCTGATCAGTCTCAATTATATAATATTTAGTCAAAATTCAGGTCTAATTTGATTTGATCAGACTTGATTGTGATCAATCAACTTTTTGTAAAATTTTAAAAAAAATTTCTAAATTGAGGGTTATTCTCAGGTCTGATCAAACCTGGACTTTTTTTCCCGGGAGAAAAATGTAAAATTTGTGTTTTTTCCATACAGATTTGTTTATAACTTTGTTTATAATTTATCAATCAAAATTTTGGCCGATCCGACCCTTCTACATTGAATTCTGAACTAAATGCTGTTAGGTTGATCAAAATTGGTTGTAAATTACGGAAAATATGGCGTTCTGAAAATTATAAATTTATGAAAAGAAGTTTCGGAGATAAAAATTAAATTTTATTTGTACTTGAATCATTCTTTATAATGTAATATTTAAATTGTAATTATGCTAATCTTAATCAACTTATTGAATTAATTTTTTAACTTTAACTTTGGTACTTTATTTAGGACACTTCAAAGATTTAAAAAATGCGATAAAAATTTTTGTGAAAATTTTTCAATTTGTTGTTATTTTTCGGTGGACAGTCCCCTTAACCCAAAATTGTCTAAAATAGTCTAGTTCTCTTTTTCTTTTTGTTAGCTCTAAAACTAATTCATAAAGTCATTAATTTAAATTTGTCTTCAATTAAATACAATTAACACCCATTCAGGTAAATACAAACTAAATTTCAGGTTATATTTACACAACCGACCTGAAATTCTAGTTAGATCAACCTGGCACTCAGGTTGGATCAGTGTAGTATAAGGATTGAATATTTGTGTAGTAAAAAGATTGAAATATTTTTATTAAAGGATTGAATATTTATGTGCACAAGTCCATTTATAAAAATTGTTTGCGAGTTAAAAATGCACAATTGATATTGTAAAAAGAACAATGCGCCATGCATTATAAAGTACATTTTTTAATTTTTGTCAAGAAAAATAAGATTTACTCTTCCACTAAGTATGTTGCTCTAAAGAATTTTGTTTTAACCATCAAAATTTTTGTAATAACACAGATTTTAAATAGAGATATTTTAGCATTTGAAAATTATGAATTTGGACTTAGCAGCATTTAAACTAAAGACATCTAAAAGCTGTCTTGGTAGAGGTTTTTTTCATAATATTTCTGCATCAGAATAGTTGCATATACATTTTACTGGCACCACGCAAGAGAAACCAATGCAGCGATTAGGAAACTTGAAAGCACAATTAGACGAAAGGTGCTACTTGAAATTGCAACGTGGCGACTGGTGCGTGGATGCGCCCTGCTTATCAATTAAACGTCACCTTACTGTAGAAAATTCCTACAAACGGTACTGTTGTTGCATTGTTTCTCTTTGTCAAATCCATTGCATTATCTACATGAAATATATTGCGTCATTATTTTAAATTTCACTACAGTTTCATGTAAATTTAAATCAAGTAAAAAATAACAAAAATTATTATTATTATTATTATTATTGTTGTTGTTGTTGTTATAAGCCAACTAAAAAATGAACTAAAATTTTTAGTGTGTATTTTAAAAATATCACAAAACAAAGAATTGAATACAAATTGAAGATATTATAGATTAACTGTTAATGATAAAAAATGAAAAAAAGTAAAATCAAAAAATATTAATGAATTAAAATAAATGATTAAAAATGTGCCGAAGCAAAAATTTGAATATGTAAGAGTACTTTTAATTTTGAAGGAAATATTTATACATAACGAATTTCGTTTGAAAGGTTTTGTAAATTATATGTTTATTAACTTTAATTGGTGAAAATTGGGAAAAAGAAGAAAAAAATCAGAAATAAAATAATAGTTTAAAATTTAAGATTTAAAAAGTGGAAACAATTTCATTTTGTGGCCGAAACATAAAATAATCATCCAAAAACTTTTCCCTTGAAGAGCACTTTTAAACATTACATTCTGCTTTATGTAAATTTTCAATAAATATATTGTAATGAACCATGGATATCTGAGTTAACTGTTTTTTTCGGACAGAATAACTTTCTTCAGATCTATATAGAATAATAGCTGCACGTGCTAAAAAAGTATGCTTTTAAATATTTACATAGAATTTTATTTTCATATTTTTAACTGTAACAGGATATGTAAAATTAATGTTGGTTTATTCTGTTTTGACTACTGTCAATGCTTCAAATTAGATAAAAATATGTGGGGTGTTTCAGGATTAATTTTTTTAAGAATGTGACTTTTAAGCAATGATAATGAATTTAAAAAAACTTTCCAAAGTATTTTTACGACATTTTTTAAACCGAAAAATAAACTCAATTTTCAATAATGTACTGTTCAAAAGATACATTTAGCCGATTACTGAAAGTGGTTTGAGGTTAATGCGGGGCCTTCATCACGGTCAGTCAGTATTTTGTTTCGAAATTGGTTCGCTTGATCTTGTAATGTAACGGCTTTCAGTTGACGTTTGATAGGCGGTCATTGCACGAGATTTAGCTGTGCCCACACCCACATCTTCAGAGATGTTGAAAGTATGCGATTCACGAGCAACAAATTGGCAATTATTTTCTTGCAACAGGTTAATCGTTGTAATTATTAGTAATAATTCTGGAGAAACTAGATTACAATTTATGCTATATGCACGTACAAACTGCTCGTTAATTGTCTCATTTGTGATCTTTTTGGGGGGTTTATTAACATCTACCAAATGGTAAAATGACTTTTTGGGCGAAAATGTTGTGAATTTCAAGTTTTTTAAAGTTCGTGGCTTTAGTTTCATAAAAATGTTGTTACTGTTGATGAATTTTGCTTTGGGCTTTTTTTAATTAATTGTTGATTAAATTCTTTATAAATAAAATTTCTAAATTCCGTCTTGACAATTTGTTTCCAAAACTTTTGGAAGCGTTTAAAAAAAAGTAATTCTGTTGAAAACTGAGGCACATGAACAATTTTAAAGTTGGAGAAATAGGAAAAAGAAATATCGGATATAATTGCAATTAAATTTTTACTCATATAATAAGGTACAAATAATGGATTTCTATAACTTATTCGCATTAAATAATTAATCGGCAATAACTGGGATCTTCTTTCTCTTTTTTTACTATTTCTTTTACCTTTTTTTTTATTAGCTTTTCTTTTGTACCGACTCTCTTCTCTGCTATGAATCATGCTTCGCGTAACACTACTCTTGTGTTAAAAAATTCAAAAAAAGTCATTTCTAGCACGAATTTCGAAAAACAAACTTCACTACGTGAAAAAGCAAGCTTTAAAGCATCTAAAAATGTAATAAATCTGTTTTTTTTGTCATTTTTCATCATTTTTCGCTTGGATGTCTCCTTAAAATTAACTAATATTGATTCGGACCAATTCGATATATTTGCTTGTAGTTCAGGAGGCAATAACCTCCCCGTCTGTTACAAAATGCATTGCTAGATCAGGATGGTGCCAATTGAAGACTTTCGCTGATTCTGATCGGACAAGTTCGTGGCACTTGATTTTCACTTGCTCCTTTATTATAATGCATTTTGTATCATATGTCTGTGTCAGTTTAAACTTTCCCTGGAGAAAGTATTATAAAGCCAAATGAATATTTTGTGGGTGAATAAAGGTTCCATATTTCAAACAGAGAGTAAACAAAATTAGACTGCACACGTTTAAATGCTTGTCAAAATCGATAAGAATCATAACTGGCTCAATCTTGTACACAAGACTACCGACGACGTTAAGACTACAATTTTTTTCCGTTTTATGCAATCTAAGTATTAAATGATTTAATGAATATTAAATTGGGTCTTATTTTTTTCAAATGTATTAGTTAAGCTTATAGTTTCTATTTTTTCTTCTAAATATTTTTTTTGATCTTATTTGAAAATACGTTAAGGTTGTTTTCTATTTTAAAACAAGTTTGCATTTTTTATTGTCATTCTCTGCTTTTCACAGCAATTCTGTTTACTAAAGAAAAAATGAATGTAATTAGCATTTATTTTTATAACTCCTTGAAACAAAAGGATATATCTTTAGTGAGAAATAATTAATTTGCTACTGTTAATAGAATGATAAAAAGTAGAGAACGAGGTGCATCATAAATTCGAAATATCGTCCTTTAAGAAAATACGTGGCGATGCATGTGCCAGAAATCATCTTTACGTTTTAATTGCAACCCAGATCCCGTATACATCAATTGCTACATCGACCTTAAGATCTTGAAAGGACGGTAATTATCGAGGAAACAGCACTGGTTTTCAATGTCATCGAAGTATGAAAAATATTTTTTATAGAATTTGTTTTAACTGCAACTCTGTCGTGTTTTAATGGTTTTACATAACGTTTTTTATTTATCCACCCTATTTATAGACAGTTTTTATGACAACCCAAATAACAATTTGATGGGGCAAATATTTTAAATTCATTGGGGCCTCATTGGATAATCTTAATATTAAAGCCCCACTAAAACCTTTTTTGGTCCCAATAAGGTATTTAAGAGGCAGCATAACTGCGAAGATTTGTGTGTAAACTTTGTTAGGTTCTAGTTAAGATTTCTGACTTTAACCCAATAAAGATTTACCTTCTGAAAACCCTAGCAGGGCCTAGTAGAATTTTAATACTGTAGCCAAGCTATTTTTTCCGTACGAAAATCTGAGCTGTCCCTGATCAATTTTTTAGTAAAAAACCAGCTTCTAATTGCCTCATGAAAGCTACATTAGGTTCCACTAAGGAACATTATATAATAAGCAAATGCTTTTATTAAGAAAAAACTACTGTGGGTTACTTAAAATTTTATTAAAAATTTTCTAATCATTATTAGCCAAATGAAAAGTAAGAAATATCATGCATCAACCATGTGACACAGTGAGCTTCAATAAAGTTTAACCCAAAACGCTCGGTGTAATCTGAAAGCATAATCTGAATGATTTTTCGAAACTTTGTATATACTCCAAACAGTTGTAAAATCAGAATGTACTGACTCCATTGCTTGCTCAGAATAGAATCCTAATCACACTTTTGTTTCTTTACAAATATCCGGTACATGTAATATAACTGCGAGCACTTTCGGAGTGATCGGAATGCCCAGTTCCAAGTAGCTGACTTTAAATTACTCAGTATGATTTGTATAATTTTGATCTAGATTTTTGCTAAAACAAGCTTGGACGATACAGTTGAAATCTCTAAAAGCTTTGACATATTTTAGGGTACCTATATTGTGACATCTAAATCGCAACAAATCAAGTTTGCTCTGCAGCAACTTGCACGAATTACTATTAAAACCTGAACTTCCGCGGAATACCTCTCGTGATACACAGCATGACTTTGCCCACTCAAGAGCCTCTTCTTCAAATTCTTTCGATAAATGAGATTACATAGTATTAACTACACCAAGCATTAAATGCAGTTCTGGTGGTGGGATAATCTCAAGAAAAGTTTTGTCTTCACTTGAAAACTGGTGGATTAATGCAACTCATATAATTTCTTGCGTTTGTTTTCTTTGCTCCAGCTGCATTCCAGTTTAAATAATTTTGTAGATTAGTACCAATTGTCCTGTATGTGCCACATTTATCTAAGTCAGTTTTTGAAGAACAACACCAGGTGCAAGAATACAGACTGCTATGCGTCATGATGCCAACTAAGATGTTCGCTAGTTTTAAATCATTTGCTACTGTTCCATCAAAATTATTGATTTTTAGAGAATACCATAATTGCGAAACATTTTCATAATTTTCTTGCGCATTTTGGGCAATGGCAAGGATAAAAAATGTATTGACTCTCGAAACTTTAAACTGTTTAGTAGAAATACCGTCTTCATATTTCTGTCAACGTTTGCGATTTTCTTCGTTTTCAAAAGATAGAATGGACCAACATACTTTTAGAAATCTCACCCCCTCCATCCACACCAAATTTTAAGTGAAACTTTATTAATTTTCGCTTTTCTACCGCATATTGTATCAAACTTTGAAGGTCTGTACAATATGCAACAGTCCCGTCTGCAGCACAAACAGAATTTGCTTTGACATAAGTAAAATTGACATTTTTGACTTGAAAAAACTCATCCACTGCATGACTTTTCATCGAAAGTTTTTCTTTTAAAATGGCTCAACATTTTTCTTGTTCTTTGTAACCACCCTTAAAGCAACTGCAAGTTCAGGAGCTTTTCTTTGACTAAGATGTAAACTAGATTGCAATTTTACAAAATCGTTTGCAGAAATAAGTTTTTTTTAAAAATGAGTCTCCTCTATTAGGGGCACCAACAAACAGTAACTCAAAGAGGTTTACCTCCCTGTGATTGAACTATAATGGCACTGTTATTGGTTTACTTTTGACAGCTTTAAATATTTTCAACTTTAGTAATGATGAAACTACTTGATCTGCAATTTTCGGACCAGAAGCTATGATCGTTTCAGTTAGATTTTCTAAACGTGTAGTCAAGTTGCATTTGTGTGATAACTTTACGTTCAATAAAGAAACGCAATAATTGCAGCGAGTCTCAATACAAACTGGCATTTTTTCGCCTGAGAACAAAATAAAGTTGAACAATTGAATAGAAAAAAGTTCGTACAATATATATTAAATGTTTATAGTTTCTTTTTGATATTATAATTTTGTAATATAACTTTCATCAGTCATATCATTATACTCAAAATGCTCTTGAAGTAGATTTTTTAGACTACCTTTCAAACTCCCCATAGTTTTCGTTTTTTCGAAACAAAGAAAACATATTTGGTCGCGATTCTCTTCGTGCATTTAGCTTTTGGCATTTTTACTGTCACGTATATAACTATTACAAAATAAGTTATGACCAGAGCCCGGATTCACCCCGATATGAAGTTGGTTACACAATTGAAAAAGGTTGGTAGTACTGTTTGGCAGGTGCCGATTTTTAAATTTTCTATTTTCGAAATGTTTAAAATATGCTCAGAAAGCATAGAAATGAAGACATAATTGATTTAGTACTACTACGATGTAAGTAATATTAAAGTTTTAAATATTTGTATTTTCGCGTCTGTTTAAATTAAAAATTCCTATTTTATATTTCTAACTTTTTAATAGCTAATTTGCATGACAGATCTTTAAAGATTAATTATTGTATAAAAATGATTTTTATAATTGAGAAATTTGATTCAATTTATAAACAAAGCAAGTTATGAGAATAAGTTTCAAAAACTGTTGCTTTTTTGTTGGCTCATGGTATTCTAATTGAAATATTGATTCATTTGTTTTAAGTTATATCTTTTTTATTGAAACGTTAATTTTCTTCGCAACAAATTAATTACAAAGTATTTAAAAAAATCATTTACAATGTCTGATAACATTAAAAAAAACTAATTGAAACGTCGTTTAGAAGAATTTTCCGAAGATTTTGTTACGAACGAGAATAACTTATTTATTTGTAAATATTGTAAAAAAAACATTGCGCACATTGAAAGAAAGAGCATTACGAATAGTTTCAATTCGGAAATTGAAAATTAACAATATCTCACTAATAATAAATTGTTTCAATGTTCAAGTTTTGTGAACATATTTTAAACGTTTCGAAAACATTTTAAAAATCGGCCCCTGTCAAACAGTACTACCAACCTTCTTCAATTGTGTAACCAACTTCATATCGGGTTGGATTCGGACTCTGGTCATAATTCAATTTAGATTTCAACGTATTTGTTAGTGACCCCAAAATTCGTATAAAAAGATCCAATTTTCTTAAGAAATATTAATACTGAAAAATGTTGACACCTAAAATGACTGTTGTCATCAGCTGTAGAAGTTCAATTTTGACATGAAATTTGTATCTGACATCCTCTCAGTGTAGCGATTCAAAAAATACTATGGTACAGTTTTAATATCACAAATCCAAAAATTATGGACTGCGCTAGAGCGCTTATAAAAATAAATAAATTTGTGAATACGATTTTTACAAAAGTAAACCTCCTCCCTGGTGTTCTGGTTTACACCAAAATCCCACGGTGTGAATGAGACAAATTTCCAAGATTTATAAACAAGAATAATATTTCACTTTGAAGCATGTCAAATATTCCAGTATTAGGATAAGCGGAGATATGTCATGAAATTTTATACTTTTAAAACAAATTATTTTAATATGAAATTTGCTCATTTAAAACGCTCATAACTTATATGTTTTTTAACCATTTGAATAATATAACATTTCACTAATTATTTAATGATTAATTAGAAAAATGATAAACTAAAACATTAAACAGTTTTCCACTGCGGGGATTAGTGGCATCTCAATTGTATCTTATTACGTGCTAATATAGCTATTTTATAATTAATAAACATATAATATGCATAACTGTATTTTTATTCATATTAAAAAATGGAGTAAACTTGGTGTAATACATGCAAAACTATAGAATAATTTTAATATCAATTTTGGTGTATCTGGGGTGTACATTTCGGTTGAATCTCAAATGTAATCTTAGTGTAACGTAGATGTAAACCTGTCGGAGTAAAAAATATAATTAAAATTATTAATTAAACAGTATCAACAAAATATACAATTTTTTCCAAATTTTTCCCATTTGCACAATAAAACTACCTGATCTACACTATATGTAAATCAAAAAATAGATGCACTTCATTTACACTAAAAAATTATGGTGTAAAGATGAACGCCAAAGTAGCGCTGTCTTATCTCCATTGCAGTGGAGCTTGTACTACGGAGCTCTGCGACCTCCGACCATCGAAAAAGCACCAAAGCAACGTTGCCACGTGTGCGAGGGTTTAGTTCAACTGATTCAACTATAGCTGAATGGCAACGTCGCTTTGGCGAGAACTATTTTCTAAATCTAGAACCATTTTCTAAAATTTTTTGACATAGAACCTTTTCAAATCAATTTATTAGATAGTTTTTTCATTAGGCACGCTGTTTAAAAAATGTTTTGAGACTCTTGTCCTTCCTGAAATGACCCTATTTAGTAGAAACTGTCACAAATTGCTAAATTGGTGTTTGTGCCCCCGTGATGGGTTGCCTCCTTACTCTGAAGAACTGTTCCCCTCAACTGTTCTTATTTCAGTGCAAATTTTTGGCGGATCTCTCGATTGGAAAAAAGAGTGGTTCCAGTAAAGATGCTCAACCCAAAATGATTTATTATTACAATAATACATTTTCGTTTTTTAAAAAGAATAATATAAGTAAATAAAAGAGAAACTTTGATTTGTATTGGAAATAACCTATTGATTAGAGATCGTTATTGTAGCAACGTGCTTTATTATGTCTGTATTTTTTTCGATCTTTAAAAAAAATATTTTTGCAATTAATGTATTACAATACCATTATTAGGGTAATTTAAAAAAAAACTTCGATTTTTTTCAAGAGCATCAGTCATAATTTTTTAAGTTATGGAAAAATAAAAATTTTGAGCTTAATAAAAAAATTGTATAATTTTCTGTTAAAGGTCGCTATCGAGATTATTAATTTTTATGCTTTTCAATTTTAGACCAAAAAGTCATAAAAAGCAGAATATTTTTAAAACGATATTATAAAGTCAATGATTAATACATTTTGTTTTAAGAACTTATTTTTCCTGATAAAATGAAAAAAGAAACAAATCATTTGCATGTATATTGACGAATTTATGACTTGACAATTTTTTTTATTTTTGTCGATATTTAACGTTTAAGCTTCGAAAAATGAACAAAAACGATTCAACGACATTAACTAATTAAATTTTATAAAAAATTAGACTTTATCTGATTGAATAAAAAAAATCGAGCCATTTGAGTGGAAATTGTCAAAATTATGACCATTTCAATTTTATTGAATATTTCAACAACTATTTTACAAATCTTGTTATTTACAATTTTAAATCTAATATGAATTTACGGATTTTCAATATAATGAATTTTTTCTTTAATTGAAAATTTAAATTTAAAAATAGTAATGAAATTACATGTTATTTGAACCAAAAATTAATAAAATTTTAATAAATACGTGGCCATGTGGTGTGAATGAATATTAACATTTTATTAATGTTTGGTTCAAAATAACATGTAATTTCGTTACTAATGTTAAATTTAAATAGTCGATTAAAGAAAAAATTCATTATATTAAAACTCAATAAATTAATATAAAATTTAACATTGTAAATAACAAGATTTATAAAATAAAAGTTAAAATATTGAATAAAATTGAAATGATCATAATTTTGACAATTTCCACTCAAATTGCTCGATTTTTTTTATTCAATCAGAAAAGTCTAAATTTTTATAAAATTTAATTAGTTAATGTCGTTGAATCATCTTTATTCATTTTTCGAAGCTTAAACATTAAATATCGATAAAAATGATATAAATTAAAAAAAAATTGCCAAGTCATAACTTCGTCAATATACAGGGTGTCCCATTTAACTTGACAAATCGAAATAACTCGGAAAATTCGCATCGAAAAAAAAAAACTTTCCAAATAAAAGTTGTTCCTTCTTGAGGGGGTCAATTAATGACGTAACAATTAACCCTCCCCACCCCTGGGAGATGGGTGGGGTAACTTAGAAATGTTAAATGGGAACCCCTATTTTTTATTGCAGATTCGGATTCCTCGGAAAATTCTACATAAGATTCATTTACTAAAAAAGTAATTTCGATCACAGATGGCGCTGTTATCGTAGAAAATAAATATGGGTAAAAATGTGAAAATTAGGAATAACTCAAAAAATACACGTCGGATCACAAAAATAAAAATAGGCGTATGAAATATTTTTTAAAGACCGATCCAATGACACACATCTTGACCCTATTCAACATCTGCCCCCTGGGGGTGGAAAAAGCGGTAGATTCAAAAAGGTCAAGATAGGTGTCACTGGATAGGTCTTTGAAAAATATTTCATACGTTCATTTTTATTTTTGTGATCCGACGTGTATTTTTCGAATTATTTCTATTTTTCACATTTTTTATCCATATTTATTTTCTACGATAACAGCGCCATCTGTGATCGAAATTACTTTTTTAGTAAGTGATTCTTATGTAGAATTTTCCGAGGAATCCGAATTTGCAATAAAAAATAGGAGTTTCCATTTAACATTTCTAAGTTACCCCACCCATCTCCCAGGGGTGGGGAGTGGGGGGGTTAATTGTTACGTCATTAATTGACCTCCTCAAGAAGGAACAACTTTTATTTGGAAAGTTTTTTTTTTTCGATGCGAATTTTCCGAGTTATTTCGATTTGTTAAGTTAAATGGGACACCCTGTATATATGGAGAGAAAAAATGATGTACTATACCATTTTTTGGATGATATAATCCATCATCAAATCAAATATATAATATAATAAATTCATGGTTTAACAGCAAGGCAGCCATGGCTTTATCCCATGAAAACTTAAGACTATGAGTCGTATTATTACTACCAGAGAAAAAGGTTTAAAACCATGACCACTCTGGTATTATACTATGACCAAGCGCCATGCTTTATTACTACGGTAATTTCTTGTATTAAACCTCAATTTTGTCTATTACTGTAATGTAATTGTGCGTAAAACTGCTAAAAATGGCATATTTAAAGGTGTCACCCTTAAAATTTCTTAGAGAACCACTGTTTTGGGTATTTCATAGGCCGAAAAACAAAAAAATGGTCCTCAAAATATGCCTTTAACAAGAAATTTTCAATTTTTTTTACGACTAAAATAAAATTATCTGTAGAATTGCTCATAAATATTTAAAATAAAAGTAGAATGTATTAATAGAATTAAAGTATATTAAAATATATATAATAAGTATATTATTATAAAAATAAAAGAAAATTGACAAAAATAAATTGATTTGTATTATTTCTCTAATTTTTTTTTTTTCAATTCAACTGCCCCACTTTTTTGCCAATGGCTCCTGGTAACCCTAACTTTGTTGTGTAAAATACATGTACAGTTACTACTTTCTTAAGAAGATAAAACTTGTGTGCCGTTCCAATTGTTTCCAAATCCAAAAAAATAAGAAATACGTTTGTCCAAGCTATTGATGGTGTGTTAACTTTCTATACTTCTCCAAAAGAGGCATTTTATACGTAAAAACAAAATAATTATTTTTACTCTTTTTTAAACGGCTTTGTAAATGTATTTTTTAAGTGAATATTTAGTTGTTTTTAAAAAAAGCGATTGATGAAATGATATGATCAAAATTACTAACCACTTAATAGTATATCTTTCTTTAAAAATAAATTCACATTGAAAATTTTAGAATCCTAAATTTTCTATCCAGAGAAAAGTGGAAACTCGAGGATTTCTTTTATTTCCCATAATGCAAACAATATTTTTTGCCATGAATGCACCGAAAGTCTCATTCGTCAAAGTTACATAATGAAAGGGTTCATCAATTTTTTCTTAGATTAATTTTATTATGAGTCAAATAAATAGTTTTAAAAATGTTTCTTTTAATACTTGTTCCTTTTGATGTTTAATTGCCCATAATTTTTTTGTATTAGGTTTCAGTCAAAACATATTTTTTTTGTATTGAATTTTGAAACGATTTGGAGGTGGCACACGATGTTTAACATTTTTACCTCCTTAATAACCAGTCTTATGGGTATATTGCAAAATTAATCATAATAAAATATGTTTAAATTATTTATTTTTTAAATTTAATTAATAAAATGTAACAATTTTTCTAGTCTACTACCGAAAATCCCGAAGACGTAGAAACAGTATGGCCAGCTATGGTGAGTATAACCAGTTATAACTTGATAAAATTACTGTAAAAGTATATACAAATTATATATTTATGCTTTAAAGTAATTATAGTTCACATATAGCATAAAAAATAAAAATTATATTTTTATACATTTATTAAATAAATATAATTTTATTTGTGTATAATATTTTTGTCAATTAGGAACTTATAATTAACTATGTAATATTAATGTCTAACGTTTCGAAATTTATTTTATTTCCTCATCAGATATTAGATGTAATACACTCTCATTTTGTATTAAACTATGCATAAATAAAGTTATTCAACCGAAATTTATTTATGCATCGTTTTGTTTCAACGTGCTAGT
>JABFPM010001780.1:0-18752 GCA_022817325.1 Idris sp. 1 HC-2018
CATGACATCACTTTTTTCAGAATTCATTTTGAAACTAAATTATTTGTATTCTTTTCCAACAGTTTTTTTGCTTTAAAAAAATATTAATTTGAAATAAATTTGCATTTACTTTTTTTCCAATACATTTTAACATTATTGACATATTGTGTTAAGTAAAATTTAGCTTCAATAGATTTTCAGTTGATATAATTATATCAGTTATAATAGATTTTTATAATTCTTATTGTATATTATAACATTTGATTAATTTTACAATTCAGTAGCATGTTTAACATCTCACACAATTTTTCAAAATCTTTTAGATGTGTATAACTTCAAAAAAAAAAACAAAAAAACACAGTTATAGAATGTGCATTAAAAACATTTTTTATAAAGTTTTAATATAAGATTTTCTTGTTATTTATTTTTTAATGAAGTGTATCTTAATTTAACACTTATTGCACTATTTGAAACAAGTTTAGGTTTAAACAATTAATAAATGACCTTTTACTTTAACGAACCTGGCCTCCTATCTATCACAAGAAGCGCGATATCTGCGTTTAAAGTTTTTTGCTTCATTTTAAACCAAAAACCGTGGGAAAAATGTATAACAAAATAATTTTTTTTTACTATTAAAAAAGTACTTCATTTCGTTGACTAAATATTAACATTAATATAAAAAAATATTTAATACAAATTATTGTCAGCAAATTATATATACAATAAATAATCTCGATGAAATGGGAAACTATTATTAGATTCAATTTGTTATATATATATACACCTTATATGTTAATGTTTCGAACATATGAGATCATTACGTATAATAGGCATATTTTTCTATGCTAAATATATATTTATTATAAAATTTTCTATTAAATAACAGTCACAGTGTAACATTAATTAACATGCTTCTGAATTATTGTCAATATTATAAACATATGTTTTGTGTTTTGCAAAAACGCTGGTTACATTTATTCTTTTAATGTTCTTTAAACTTATACAATATGGCTGACAGATATATTATATATATATATATAACTTTAAAAAACCTATAACTGGATTTTGTAAACTACAACAACTATAATGATTATACTTTTCTAAAAAATAATAAATCAATTTTATATATATACTTTATAGCAACAATCAACAATTTGTAAATGTTGTAAAAAAACCAGAAGACTCAAAAAAACTTGTCAATAAAATCAATATCGCAATCTCATTGAAAGCATATTAAAGTGGGATTTTGTTTAAATTGTGATAGCTAATATTGACTAATTTATGCAACCTTGCAAAATGTCCGATTTTATTGAACAATGCTTGGTTCAATTTATCTAAAAAAATGTCTGCTTAAATGTCCCTATTTGTTTTGTTATAACTAAAAAAATTATTTTAAACGATCATGATAAATAATTTGTAGCTCAACTGCTTATTTTAATGAAGAATCTTCGAATTAAAGACATTCAACCAAATAAATTTTTAGGTATCTGCCATGATTACAATTTTTGTATGAGAGATATTCTTGAAACTTTAATTTCTGTAGACTTTCACGTATCTCGTATAATGATTATAATTTATTAATCGAGCATGTGTTAGAGCACCTGACTTTGGTATTTGTCGTTTATCCAAAGTCCTTATAAAATTTCAATAACGACTGGCACCGACTTTAGGAAATAATCCTACTTCTCTCTCATACTCTACCCAACTTTCCTGCAGTCGGCTCTACTTAAATTGTATATATAGTTGTATGTATAGTTGATGGCCCGGATAACATGCGTTTCCAGTGCCAAAAAAAAAAAAAAAACGATAGAAAAACCGAAAAATGATTATAATTGACGTGCACGACTTAGCCAATCCAAGAATGATGCTTTTTTTATATTTCAACGAATTCAGTCGAAAAAATGAGATTATTCAACGGTAGAAAAATTTTAAAGCACCGTCTTATAATTTATAAAGTGCGACTAATACACCCAGTATGGCAGTACTACACCTGGTTTCAGCTGATAATTGTTGCATAAACAGCTGAAGACGATTATTTAATAACTAATTAGTCATTCTAAGTGAGATCCTCGTCGTCGTCATCGTTGGGACCACCTGTAGGACAGCACAGACCTTCGGAGCCATCGCTACGAATACAAAAGAGTAACGTTTCTGCGGTTGTGACTTCGTGTGGCATTATTCCGTGAAATTCTTTGAGGTCAGCCGCGGGGAACCAGGCCTTCTCATTGTCATCAACAATTAAAATTCCAAAGTATCTGAAAGCAAAAGTAATACATTGAAAAAGGTTTTATTAAAGTAATAAAAATATAATGTTATTCTATCCTTGTTTTAAGAATTTTATTCTGATTGGGGCGTTTGAATGAGTAGGTAGGTGCTTCTGTTAGTTCGATCGAAAAGAAGAACAGTGATCCACCGGACGTCGAAAAATATTAGTACTTTCGAAAACCCGTTAATAAATCTTGTTTAAATATTAATAGCATCATATCATTAAATTATTAGAACCCCAAAAAAGTTTAATTTGTTATATCAAAAATCTATTATTTAGAAAGTTTCCAAAGATACTGCCTATACATAAGAGGTTAAGTATTTGTGGCGCTCTCTAGTTGCGCGCCAAAAAAGACTTAAATTATACAGATAGATGAGTACACCCAGAGAATTAGGTATAGAATTTTCCTTACTGATTAGGATAATTTCACAGTTTGTTTTGGAAGTTTACAAATTTTTCTGCAATACAGTTCTGGAAAATTCCAATGATATTCCGGAAATTTTCAGTAAAGTTCTGTAAAAGTAAATTGCTTTTCACGGGAATTTTTGTTGCAACTGGGATTTTACAACAGAATATTTTGGGTGTAGAGTGAGTAGAGAAAACACATTATACCTTTCTACTATAAAGCTAAAATATAAAACAGATTATAATGTCTGGTTAGATCAATATTAGAATAGAAATTGTTTACTCAAACTGACGATTCAGTAAAACATGTCCCATTGTGACTGTATACAAAAATTGAATGGTCCCAGATAGCAGAACATGGAGTTAATTTTGAGTTAATATGTTGTGCATTCGATATAGAAAGCTAGAATTTATATATAATTGATATTTAATGAATGCTTCAAATATAATCGTAATCTAAATTCATTCTTGAAAAATAAATTATTGGTTCATAACAACCAATAAGAATCGTTTACATTATTGATAAATAAAGCTGACACATCTTTTACTCAAAAATATAGTAATGATTGATGTATGATAGACATTCAGAATTTTGTTCTGTAATGGTCGTTAGTAGTGAAGCAGTCGTGAAAAACTATACAGAGGTGACAGCAAACTAAAGATTGTTAATCATTTAAATACTAAGACTCTTAATTGTTTAAATAACTGTGGGTGTTTGTACGCAAAAAAATAATTATTTTAATCAATAAAATCGTTGGAATCATCTGATGCAAAATAAGCGAAAGTAAAATATCAGTTCTCAAAAATGTATTACTTTATTTATTTATAAAACATATACTAATTATTTCACATTTGAATGCAGTTATTGTGTATTTATTGACTAATATGAATTCCTATATTCTTAAATATAAAGTCAATCATTTATTAATTAGAGATCTATAAAGTTGGCACAGCCAAAATAGCACACACTCAAAATGAAATGATAATTAAAAGCACAACCATTAATGCTAATTTAATACCACAATTATTTATTTATTACCATTTATTTATTTAAAAAAATGCTTGGCTGTGCTAGCTTTACTCCAAATTAGCACATCTAAGAAGAAAAGAAAAGAAAAATTAAATATTGATCTTTACGGTGAATACATTTTTTCTTATAAATTTTTTACTTCAAAATAGTAAAAAAATTCAGGAAATAAATTTTTTTTTTTTAGTTAAAGCTATTATTTTATTATATTTGTATATAGGTAATAACTGTTTTTTTTATAAATACAAAATGTATTCACTTTTCCACCGCTCAATGAAAAAGGAAGATCCTCACTTATGACTTTCAATCATGGTTTTCCTAAAAGTCCCTAGTGTAAAAGTTTATATGCAACAAAAATAAACAAAAAAAGAAAAATAAATATAAAAAAACATTACAAACATTTTGTATACACTATAACAATTTTCTTGCAAAAGTTAGTGAAAAATAAGCAACAAATTCTTAAAAATCAAAAAATAAATTTGTCTTAGTTTTAAAGTTATAAAAATGTCAACAAAAAAGATTTTTAATATAATTTTCAAATAAAAAAAGGCAGTCAAATTTTTTCAGATGAATTAAAACATGTAACATATTATATTAAAAACAAAACAATAAAGTAATTTTTTTTTATAAACAAGTCTTTAATTTCATTTTACAGTAGAGGCTCATTTATCCGAGCAACTTAAAGAAAAGTATGATGAAAAGTAATCGGATAAGTAAGATTCTACTGTATTTCCTGAATTTTTTTACTATTTTGAAGTAAAAAATTTATAAGAAAAAATGTATTCACCGTAAAGATCAATATTTAATTTTTCTTTTTTTTTCTTCTTAGCTGTGCTAACTTGGAGTAAAGCTGGCACAGCCCTTCATTATTTATAATAAATAAATAGTTATAAATTATTTATAGTGATATTAAATAAGCATTAAATGTGTACTTTTAATTAGTATTTATATTATTAGTACACATATTATTTTATAGCAATTTCTAAGGGCTGTGCTAGCTTGGTATCAAGCTAGCACAGCCAAGCATTTTTTTAAATAAATAAATGGTAATAAATAAATAATTGTGGTATTAAATTAGCATTAATGGTTGTGCTTTTAATTACCATTTCATTTTGAGTGTGTGCTATTTTGGCTGTGCCAACTATATAGATCTAAATATTATAAATTATTACTGCTTATAAAATTAGATTGGATTATTTACCTAAAACTTCTTTAATATTTCCAGTACGACCGTACTTGGTATGTAAGCCAATGGGCATGAACCACTGAATATCTTCACGATTGTAAAACATAAATCTAATCACAGCAGTTTTATCGTGAATTTTAAATGGATGTCCACTTAAAACCACTCTTTTTATTATCAGTCTGTCTGGATTTATGGACAAAACTCGACCTGTTGCAACCAGTTCCTGAAACATTGTAAATAAAAAAACTATCATGCATACTAATAAATAAAGAAAAAAAAAAAAAAAACATATTGATTTCGTTTAACTTACCAAAGAACCATCAGTTTTTTGCGTATAGCACAATACAGGACAAGGTGGAAAAGTTATAGGAGCGTACAAGCTTGCAACTAATGAAGAATTTGGTTGGAAATATCTTTCCATCTAAAAATAAAATTGAAATCAAATTATATAAATGATTCCAATGAGAATATTCTTATCAATTAAAATATTCAAATGCCTCACCTTGAATTTATTCATATATTTATTATTGTGCTGACTAAATATAGGATTTGCACTAAATCTTCTAAATCCACACTGAAAAATGAGCTTTTCTTTTGATTTTATTGGTTCATCACTCGAACTAGTGCGATTCAAGAAAATATTGAGCAACGACATTTTGCATTCATGTTTCAATAGTCCCACAACTACTAGAGGACGGTTATCCATGGTAAGGAAATATTCGAAAGCACGTCGACTAACATCTTTAACGTGAATAGTAATGTAACTTCCTGGCTGAAAATTATTAAAGTTATTAATTATTAGTACTTATTTTGCAAGTTAATTTGAATATTTACATTAAAAATTCATGTAATACCATTGCGCCATCAGGATGAATTTCACATTCGTCGTGTTCTTTCATAATGCGTTTACGAGTATGTTCAAAGTTTTCAAACTGAAATATTCGGGCATAATCTCTGGGCAAATTTTCTTTCGGATCCCAAGGGCTAGTTCTAAAAGAATCAAGACCACGATATTTTTGAAAACGATGTCTAGCAAGCCCTTCCTGAGGTGTGTCCATTTCATCTGGAAATTCGGCATCTTCTTTAGCCAACTGAAATCTGACTTTGGCTTGCTTTTCTTCTTGTGTGTCCATTTCTTCATCATATTTCTTATCATTCGAAGTAAATTCAGAATTCGCGTTTTCTAATTCTTCATCTTCTTCAAAATTCTTTTTTTCTGATTCAGAACCATCAACAGACATATTATCATCATTATCATTTTCCTGATCATCATTATCATCATCTTCAGATACATCATCTGAATCTCCATTATAATCCTCTAAAAATGTATTTTTTATTTAAGTATTTTATTTAAAACATAATTTTATTGACTAAGATTTGAGTTTCAATGTTAGTACCTCCATCATCATCAGGAATCCACGCAGCCTGATATTCCGAAAACCCTTTCGGAACTTTCTTAACAATTTTACGTTTCTGCAAAGCCTCAGCTTCCTTTATTTCTTCCTCAGTCGGCCAAGTAAGCTCATCATCGTCCATTTCATCAGGAACATTTTCCGTAATTAATGACTCCTATAATTTTATAAGCAATTTATTAGTAAAAGTTATTTATTTAAAACCAAATTAATTCTTGTTTAATATACTAACTTGTCTACTTGGGTCTATATTTTTTGCATCTATCACAATTGTTTCTTCCTTTATATTTTCCGATCCATCTTCCATTGCATCTTCATTTTTGTGAAATTTTTCAAGAGGAAAAGGGTCTCTTCTTATTATTATTTTTGACATTTGAAAATCACCCAGTCCTTCTATGTGAATTAATTCACCGGCATTTAATGGTTTGTTTCTTAGAAATCCAGAAACTTCTAAAATACCTTTTTCAGGATCCTAAACAACAAATATATACATATATTATTATAAAGTCACTTAAACTCAGTTTACTTTGAATGATTTTTTAAACAAAAGTGCAATTTATCAATAGAAAAGTAATATTAATAATAAATAAATGTATAAAAAATAAAGCTTGAAATATTGTGTAACTGTACATTTTCGTTGCAAGAGAACTTTAAAGATTCCCCAAGCAAACAAGCTCTTTTATCCCTATAAGTAACGTCTCTCTGCTTTTGACTTCCTGCTCTTCTTAAAATGTTCATTGCATCCATAGGTTTATCCAAAGTGGACACTTTTTCTTCTGGTAACCATTTAGAAACAGCTTTTTGAATCTTTAATTTATAGTCATTACGTTTCTGCAAATTCAAAAAGAAGATTATGCTTATATTTCAAATATTTTATGAAATACATAAAATTAATGTATTCTAAGATATTTACTTTGAGTGGTAATTGTTCAATGTTGGTTACAGTAAGTAAAGTTGTAGGCAACTTTTGAGCATGTAATGCTTCCATTATTTCTTCGCCCCACAAATCAATTATTTCTGTTCTCGGGTTATTCCCTTCAAGTGTTGCAGATACAGCTAATAAAACTGTATGTGATATTTTTGCAGCATCTAAAGTAGCAAAAACATTTCCGACTGGGGGAACAATTAAGGAAAATCTTTGCTTGAATTTGGGCAATCTGGAACGAAAGAAATTAAATAAACTTTGTGTTTTTCGTATCTATATATAGTTCTTTTTGTCAATAAAAATTAAATAATTACCCAATATGTGTAACTCCGGTCATTGAACATGAAACATTTGCAGTTTCATCTGCATTTTTCAACTGATTTACAATAAGATCTGGATCAAAGTCTTCTTGTAGAGGAATAATAGTGATAAGCCCAGGAGCGTAAGATTTGTACATATGATAATATCCACCCTCTCTGCGTTTTTTTTCCAAAATTTCTTCACGTTTCTTTTTACGTTCCTGTTTCATCTGAATTTTTCGATCTAGCCATTTTGCTTTTAATCGACTAGTCACCTGGCTCTTTGAGATTTTACCTAAAAATATAAACATTGCCTATTAATTTGATTTGTATTAAGATTGTCAAAGAGTTCACATAAAAATTAGTTTTTACATTAAAATAAAATCTAATGAAAAAATCATTTAACTCTATTTTTAACAATAATTCAATTTAATTATTGTATTTTTAATAAAAAAATATTGTGTTTATAATGTACACGTGCTCTTATAGAAACTTTAAATTACCTTTGTTTTCTCTGTCAATCGCACTTTTACTGCGATGACGTCCAGTTTTGTGATGTTTATTTTTCTGCTTGTAATTACTAGGTCGGTGGGCTTCTTGGTTCATCATTTTTTCTTTATCATTAAGAAGAAATGTGTTTTAAAGTATAACAAACATAAGTTACACGTGCTTTTTCGACAAGTTTACACATATAAATATACAGTACATTGAGAGAAACTCGCCAGGGGTAGCAAACTGTTTTTGTAACTGAAGTGACGTAGCACAGATGGCGCAGAATTCAATGAAGTGAACATCGTAAATACTGAACTGACAGTTTCGATTTTGATTTTATTCATAATTTTTATATTTGTTCAAATAAATGCATTAAGAAATTAATTTTATTTCTATATTATTATTAAAACAAAAAAGCATATTGTCTGTAATCAAGGAATTATAAGACCAATAAATTTTTAAATTTTTCTGTATTTCTTAAAATTATTGTATTGGTTTGTAGATAATAATTTTACAAGTTTTAAGAAATTTTATATACAAACTCAAGAATCTAGTTTTTACAATATTTCTTGCTTTTAATTTCAATTGCAACAATATTAGAAACCGTAGGCAACAATATTAGAAAATTTATGTATTAAATATAATCTGTTATCCAGATGTCATAATTAGACAAATTAAAATTTCAACTTCAACTGACTGGCATTTGGGCAAACTTCTAAATCCTATTCTGAAAATTTGGCACATGAAAGTACCATCTTTAACGAGTATTTGAGCTATCGAACTTGAAAATCGAAGATGACGTATTTTGGAAATTAATTTTTTACGAAAAATGGAACTTTTTACATTTTGACCTTGAAATTAACGAAATGACATTAAATAAATCGACTTTTTCGATAAAATATAATACAATGGAACCTTATAAAAAAAAATACTTATGCCCTAGTCTAACGTTCATCTGAAACATTTTTTTTGGTAGAATGTCGGAAAACGCATGTTTGTCATGAAAAACGTTTTTATGATTATCATCTTATCTATTATATTTTTAATCAAACCAAATGAATTTCCTACATTCTTTGGCAGAATATTACGGTAAAAAAATATTTTTGGTCAACAAAAAATTAACATGTTTTTCATGTCCGTTTTGGTGTGGAATGTCCCAAATATAAATAAAAACAATATTTCATTTATTATTTTTATTTTCTTAGAATTATTTGTTTTTAAATTGAAATTGTATAAAAAAAAGTGAAAACAAAATAAAAAAGGAACACACTATATTTACAAACAAAAATTGTTTTATTGGAATTACAGCTATTATATATGTGTATATATACATATCTGCAATTTTGCAAGCAGCAACACGAACTCTCATTTCTTTGTTGTCTCTCGAGGTGTTTAAACGAATTTTTGAGATCAAACTTTTCTTCTTACAAAAACTTAGTGTAAGTATAAAAAATGTTTTGTTTTCTTGGATATTATGTAAAATAACTTGTTTATTAAACAGGTAACTTAATTTTTAATGACAAATAGTAAATATAAATTAAAAGTTGAAAAAATAACATTTCTTAGTAACGGTTACAAAACATGATGTATTTTATAATCAGCAATTTCTTGTCATATTTTTATTTATAAAATTATAATCAAATAAAAAATAATGTGATACTTTATAATTAAACTTTTGTTATTTTTTCTTAGAAAATCTAGTCAACAATGCCTAAATCAAAGAAAGAGACGAGCAATGATTCAGGAAGTAGCGATAATGAGGTTTGTTACAAATAATAATGAGACTCAATTTTTTTTTTAAATTTAAAAAAAATTAACAAATAATTTCGATATAAAAAAACTAATTTGTATAATATATAAAAATTTAGATACCTAAAACGACCGAGAAAAAGAGAAAGGGCAAGGAACCTAAAGAAAAACCTGCAGCAAAAAAAGCAAAGCAGGAAACAACTAAAACGTTTCCATTCGAGCTTGGGGCGAACAGATTCGTCGAAGTTAAAGAGTTTAAGGGAAAAGTTTATGTTGATGTAAGAGAAAAGTACGCAAACAAAGAGACGGCTGAAATGTTACCTGGAAAAAGAGGTTATTTTTATTTATTTATTTATTTATTTTATTAATATTATTAAATAAATAAAAGTAATTTTTGTTACAGGTCTTATGCTTACAATTGAGCAATGGAAGAAACTAATTGACCTCGCCGATGACGTCAACCAAGCCCTTACCAATTTTTAAGTTCAATCATTTATGTTCTTTATTTATTTTCTAAAATTTAATCTTATTAAACATGTCAATTGCTGGAGAATCAAAATTATATTTAATCAGTACTTTCAAAACAAAATTTTACAGATTTTATAATTAATTATTAACTATGGAGATTTTGTACTTAAATCGTAAAAAATTGTCAACTCAATAATAATTTGTTAATCTGTGTTCATTAGTTACGTCAACATGTAAATCATTAGAACAATTCTTGTTTTTCATACGATTATAAATTAATATAATGTTGATTAGTATTCTTAGTTTTTTTTTTAATAAACACACCAAATTAAATTTGTGTATATAGTCAATTATATTTTTTATTTTACCAACAAGTTGAAAAGAGAATTATTTTTTTAATAAGTATTTTAGTTTTAATAAAAAATATTTATTAATATATATTATATATTTCTTTCCTTTTTTATTTTGTTAAAACTAAGATAATTTAAATTATGATTTTTTCCTGCTAATTTATAAATAAATAAATAAAATTGACAAATTAAAATGATATATTTTTACTTTTCATTTATTTTAAAAATTATATTTAAAAAAAGTTCAACTGAATTGATCAGTTGGGACTTTTAGAACACTTCATATGAATGAGCCAATAGCGTTCTGAGTGCAATTCAATTTGCTGCGCTCTAAAGTCGTTAAAATACGAAAGTTTTACCGGTAATTTTAGGTGATTCTCGGTGGGGAATGTGAGCAATACATAGCACACGCTCTAAGCTTTAGATAATTTTGGCATTCTTTAATTCGGTGTCCTAGCAGTGATTTGTTTCGATTAGTTTTATAAGTGTGATTTATTACACCGAAATTGTGTTTTATTTATTAACTAATTTTATTTTATAACAAGTACAAATCTACAAAGTGTATACGAGATACAGTCGTAAACATGTCGTTTGATGCAAATGAAACATTAGAAAATAGAAGAGTTTTGAGAGAAATAACATACAATGTAAATAATTCACCCAATATGTCGTTCTTGGATCAATTTGAAGTAAGTTTATTATAAATATAATTTTTAAAAATATGAATAATAACGAGTTTTGTGTGGTTAATGTTGACGTTTTGTTTTTATTTTTGGCTTCTTTGTTATGTTCTTGAGAAGGCAATTTGCCTTTGTTTATCAACTGATATTAAATTTTACTTAATCTTTGCAGATTCACATAAAAATAATTTATCACTAACAAGAAGATTAAAAATATAAACTTTAGTCATTTAAAAAAATACTGTTTGAGTTTTTTTTTTAATTTGTATATTAACATTATGGTGTTTTTATTTAACTATATAAAATAAAAAGTATGATTAATTTTTATAAATATGCAAGTTTAGATATTATAAAAACAAAAACTAAACAATGAAGACATTTTTATTATTATAATAAGTTATAGTAGAAAAT
The DNA here is from genome assembly GCA_022817325.1 of Idris sp. 1 HC-2018. Classification (NCBI taxonomy): domain Eukaryota; kingdom Metazoa; phylum Arthropoda; class Insecta; order Hymenoptera; family Scelionidae; genus Idris; species Idris sp. 1 HC-2018. The sequence continues at coordinate 11,650 of JABFPM010001780.1, forward strand.
ATGTACATTCATTTTATATGTGTATAATAAAATATAATAAAGTATAATAAAATGTGTATAAAATATAATAAAAATGAATAATTTTTTTTTAAATATTTATAAAGTATAATGGTTTTATAACTAATTTAATTAATGGATGTAGATCATTTAATTTCGAATGTAAATTTAGAAGTCAGTAAGCTTGTCTATATATCTAATCCTCATATACTTTTCTCAGATAAAAATAGTTTACATTGATTTATGCCTTTAGACACATATCACGATTGTCAGCCGTTTCTTACAAATGTATTAAACAAAATTAACATTTATTTAAAAATTAAAAAAATAAACAAATCACTTAAATATCAAAAAAAAATTTTAGTGGTTACAATTAATTCAACACCTTGAAACAGTAAAAAAAATCATAATTCACATAAAATTCACTATTCATGTCGATAAAATCTTTCATTTCCAATTACATTTTATTTATTTATTTTTTCATCATAAAATATATCTAGTAGATTGAAGTAAAAATCTTGATATAAAAAACAAAGAGGAAAGCCGGTTCATGCCAAACAAATTTTTATTTAAAAAAGTGTCGCCTACAATTGTTATGAAAGACATAAAGCATAAGTGTTCTAAATACCGCAAATCAATATATAAAATCAAGTATGCCACTTTATATTCATTTTCATTCCGTGTTTTAATCTTATTTCCACGTACTAGAACAGGAAAAAGTATTGCTCAATTATGCATTATGAATGACTTTAATACAATATCATGCATGTAAAATGATTATTTCATCTGATATCAAGATAAATTGTTACCCACAATTAATGAGCAATAAAATAATAAATGAATAAATAAATTGTGTACCAAATTTATTTTAAATTCTACATTCTTCATTCAGTTTTCAGCATTTTGCGTATCCATTAAAAGACTAGTCAGTTTACCGATAAATTGATAACTCAATCCTAACAAGTGCCCAAATAAAAAAAGGGAACGAGAAGTCCCACAAAAAGTTTTTTTTTGCATCTTTTTGCAATTGATCCTTGATCGGCGATAAGCCGGAGATGGCGCCACCATCTTGACACCCGACAATTTCATCAAGCGCAGTGGTTTGCATTGCCATAGTTGGTGATGTTTGCATCAATGTTGTTCGCACGGAGAATGCGCGCTTGTTGCACGGTGCAGTGTTCGGCTGGTGCAAAACCGCGACAATGAGCTGAGACCAGCAGCGTGTCACGTGCTTTTAAATTAATCTCACTGAAATCTCTGAAATAACTGCAAGGTCACTGAGACTTTGAGGTGAGCCAACAGTTATTGGCACGTCATCTTCACAGACCACACATCCACACACGAAAAATTCTATTTTCAATCAGCACACACTATTATTAGACACACTTTTGCACGCGGCAAAAAAAAAAAAACAAGATTCTCTGATCAAATGCACCGATTATCTTCGAGGCCTAGTTACTTTAGAAGGGCATGATTCACCAATTGTGTGACATTGTTTTGCTTTGAGATGATAGATATGACTCAGTAACAGTACTTGGTTTCGAGTTATTTTTGATGAGATTTTTTTCGATAAAACTACTGATTTTTTATTGGAATTGCAGTCCAGATTTGTTTTGCTAAATATGTAGGACAATTGATTGGTTTTAGAGGGTAATGACTTGTGGAGATACTTCCTGTTGAGAAAAATGAGAACAATAACAATGTTTATTCTTTAGGTGTCTCGTTTATTATGAGATTCTTTGCATTATTGATTGTGACTGCATTGAAGTCGTTCAAGTGTTACGATTTCGTATTGTAATGCAAATTATTCTAATTGCGTTATTTTTGGAAGGTTTTATTGAGCTTGATTTCGATAAAACACTCGAAATGTTACTTTAGAAATTAGAATAAATGTTTTTTTTCTTTATATTTGTCATTTAATGTTGTATTTATTTAGTTTATTATTAACTATTTAATATTAATTCTTAAAATTTACAACTTTTATTTTTTTACTTTGAGATGAATTTTATGAATACAAGGATTTTTTTTATTAATGAAATGAATGGAATGGTTATAAATACAAATAATCTTAACCTTCGCGAGTTATTGCAGTGGTGTACATTTCAATCTTGTTAAAATTATAGGCCTTGTGTTGGAGACTTTATTACATAAGTCTTTCATTGAAAAACTTGTACATAGAAATTTTCATTCATTTTTTTTCTTTTTTTTTTTTTTTTTTTTTTTTAGCAAAAAATTAAAGATTTTCAATGTATATGTTTGATTCTGTTGCAGTGTATGAAAATAAATGAAACAGCTGATGATCCAGCAAACGAATCTTTGAATTTACTGGAAATCTCTGAAGACAAAAGCGTAAGTTTTGTTTTTATAATTTAATTTTTGTACTTTTGCAGATATTAATATACTGAAAAATGTCTATTTACAGTGCCAGAACGTAGACGATATAAATGAAAATATACAACAATATTCAGCAAGACGTTCAGTGAATTTGTTGGAATTCTCAGAACAAAATTTACAGCTGGATGAAACGATTGAAATTACAAATTCTGAAAATAACTTGACGAATTCTAACACTGACAAGGTAACTATTTTATATTTTATAATAAATTAAAATGTAATAAAAAAATAAAAATTTTACCGATATGAATAAAAAAAATAAATAATTTTTAGGCTTTGGACAATACATTTTACGTAGATAGTGCCACTAATTCAAGTTTGACAAACGTCACGCAAGATAAGGTATTCAAATATTATTAAATTAAATTAAGAGAGAATATTTTTTTCAGTAATAAATTAAAATTGATTATAATTTACTTAGAACTAATAGAATTAAATTCTTTAGATTATTCAACCTAATACAACTGTAGATTTATTATATGTTACTTCTACCGACTTATCAAAAGAACTGGATACTCCAAAAGAAAAGGTGATTTATAATTTAAATTAAAAAATGTGAAGTAAATAAAGTAAACTTATTGACTTGTCTTTTTTAGGATTTAAATTTAAACGAGACAACTGAGATTGTTGAGACTACAAGTAATATTCAAAATTTTATAAATACCACAGATCTTCAGGTAATTTCAATGCACATATTTAGAACATGTTATTTTAAATGAAGTATGAAAATTCAAATCGTTCTTTTTTTTTATAAAGATCATTAAGAATAATCTAATTTATTGTAGCTAGAAAATTTAAACAACACTTTCGACGGTCAACCAACAGACTGTGTAACAAACCCGTCCGAAGTTACCAAACTCGAGGTTCTTATTACTTGTTTATATATTCTTTGCAATGATTTAGTTAATTATAACTCAATAAAATTATTTTATAGATTTCGATAAAACTCGATGAAACTATTAAAACTGAAGAGCTTGAAAGTAGTGTATCGGATTTAACCGCAACCTCTCAAAAACAGGTATTAACAAGTTTAAATTGATATTTATTTTGTATAATTTATCTAGTGAGCTACAAAACATATTTATTTAATTTTCTTTCCAGTTAAATCAAACAGTCGAGAAAGTGGATCCAATAAGCAATGAGTCACCAGAAATTTCAGTAACTTCTAATTCAAAAAATGCCACAATTATATCAGAAGTAAAATCTGAAGAGCTTGATGACACTATCACGTTTCCTCCTCTGCGGGTTTCAGAGGATAATGAAAGTTTTCTAGCATCTGAAGAGTACGTTACTCCGACAGATGAATGTAAGGTCATGAACTGACAATTTTTTTTATTTTAAATAAACAAAAAGAAATAAATATCTTAATTGATATAACAGTATTTAAAATCATTTAAAAATATAATGAATTCTCATTAAATATAAATCGTTCACTAATTACAGCTTGTATAAGTTGAAAGATCATCGGTTATTTTACTTTTAATATTATAATAGTTCTGAGTTGATATTCAATTAATGAGTAAATTTTAATATAAGTTTATAAATATATTTTTTAAATATATTATAGCATTTGATATTTTAAAAATACAAGTATTAATTTGTACTTTTTCCAACTCAGTGTTTCAGGATCCAAAAGATTTTGATTTTCTTTTGCATCAAACAGAGTCGACTTCAGAGAAAGGTAAACGAGTAGAATCATTGTACGTTAAGTTTGATCCGTTATACGATCACTCGAACATGTTGCCTCAGAGCAACACCATCGTTGAAAACGAGGATCAAAAAGAATTAAACAAAACAACAGACGCAAGTCCAACAAAGCTGAGGGAAGAAACAGAAAATTGTAGAATGCCAGATTTTGAAACGCCTAAAAGAAATTCTTTAGCTACCATAGACAAATTAGTTTCAGTATTTTCAGTTGAAAAACCAAAAGCTGTTCCATCAGAGATAAAAGTGAGTTTTCTTTATTCAAAAATATTTTAATTTTTTAATAATCTATACTATGTTCTTTTTTTCATAATGAAAATAATCTATTTATTGCACTTATTAAGGAAACAAAAGAGGCAGACAATGTGTCAACTTTGGATGTAGCTAGGGAACTTGAAATTTTGAAAACAAATGTGTTGCAACTTGAAGCAGATCTTGATAAGGAAAAAAGAAGAAACAGTGAAATAGAAACGAGAAATATAGAATTAGAAGCAAGGAACAGAGAATCGCAAAAAAAATTCGACGAAGCAAATGCTTTAAATCAAAAATTAAAGTAATTTACTTTTATATAGAAAAGTTTCTATTTTTGAATTGAACATTTTAAATTAAATTCTTTTCTCCAAATTTTAGTGTTGTAGTAGACGAATACGAGCAGTCCATTAGTCGCATTATTGCACAAGGAGAAACCGAGCGTGCGGCATTTACAAGTGAAAAAGAAAAGCTGCAAGAAGAATTGAGAGTTTCAAATCAACATCTTAACAATTCGGAAGCTGCTTTCAATGATGTTCACGAAAAATATGAGCGGCTTAAGGGCGCCGTACAAATTTTACATGCAAATGAAAAAATGTTAAAGGAAGCTATTCAAGAGAATGTCAAAACTATAGAAGCGATAGAAAATCGTTATCAAGTATTAAAAGCACATGCTTCAGAACAACTGGAAAAGTAAGATAAATTATTTGAAATTTTTTATCAAATTTTTCTTGTGTTATATAAATCGTTATTAACAATATATACGCATATTTTTTTCTAGGGCAAATGTTACCATAGCTGCTAATAATAAACAACATGAAGCTGAATTAGCGAAAGAACGAGCGAGGCTCGCTCGAGCAGAACTCCAATGTAAATCACTAAATGATGTGGTTGAACAGAAAACAAACGAAAACAAGGAGTTGACAAAAATTTTGGATGATATTATCGCGAGAGTAGACAACACTCACTGAAAGTGATGCAGTTGTTTTTATTTTGATATTTTTAACAGAATAGTTTCTAATGTAATTATAATTTTATAATAATTTAAGTTTGCTTTACTTATAAATATATATAGATACTGTAATGACACAATTTTATAATGTAAAGTTTTTATAATTTAAAAATGTAAATTTCAAAAAAAATATATATATATAAAAAAAATATTGAATTAAAATTTGTAAAATATTATTGTATCATGTCCCTGTATATAGAGCTGAAATTTTTAATTTAATAATAACATGGAAATTCTTAACTTTTAACATGTAAAATTATTTCTCGAAAAGATTTTGGATTTAAGAAAATATATTTCTATAACAATTATTTAATTATTAAAAGCAAAACTTTGTTCACTTCATAGTTTTATTTGCATTTTCTTAAATGTGCCTTATAAAATAGCAAATTTTTTTGTACATATATACTCAGTATCGTAAAAAGGCTATTCTCATACAGTTAACGACTTAGTCAAGTACAAGATTAATATCTGCAGTTAGAAAACAAATTATGAAATGTCACTGTTTACGAGTAATCTTTTCTATACCGTAGATAAGTAAAAAGGATTCTTTTTTTCAATTTCTCACAGATAAGCTACATTCAGTTTTGACTGTCCATGGTAAATTAAATATATATTTTTCTGTTGATTAATTTAAAATTGATTTGTCTATCTAAGCAATAAATTTTCCTTCTACTATAACATAAACGTGGTGTTTTGCAAGCTTCAGCATATGATCAGTTGTGCTGCCCGGTTTTCGAGGAATATTTCGATTTTCCAGGTCAGGCATGTACTTTTTGACCATACGTGCCAAGGATGCAGCGTACTGTTTGAATTTTGGATCTGCCATGCCAATTCCCTTTCCTCTTAAAGCTTCAGCAACAGCCCAAAATAATTTCTAAAAACAAAAAAATCAAGTATAAATTTAAATTCGAAAAAAGGTGCTTCACATTAATGTAAAATGACTTGTGCACCTTTCTGTGAGCAGAGCTCATTTGACATTTTTCCGAAACTGATTTATCGAGATTCGACGCTGAAGAGTGCCTTTCAATTGGAAGATTTGGAGAACCACGTTCACTGATCTTGGAACCATCGTAAGACATACTTCTAGACCATTTCAGACAAGGAGGCTCCAGTGGCTCATCACTTTTTCTCTTTCTACTTTCTGCAATGTTAATATTTGCATTTCCCTCGGCACCGCAGAACAGTGCCCGTTTAATACAAGTACGTGAACTTGAATTGGCCAAAGCCTGACTAGGACCAGCTTTTTCGTTCGGCGGACTTTGGAAAAGTGCTCTCTTCGGCAGTTCCGCAATTCTGGGTCTGATTGGACTTTTCTGATTGGAGTCTTCCAAAGTTAACCTTCTAATAGCTCGCTTTTTTGCTGAACTTCTTGGAGTTTTCTTTCGTGGACTTTTTCCTCTGGGACTCTTACCTCGAGGACTCTTGCCCCGAGGACTTTTGCCTATTTTTATCACAGGTTTTCTGTAAAAAAAAAATTTATTATTTAAATTTAAAAATAAAATCAAAAGTAAAAATAAAGTTTTAAGATTCTTACTTATATTTGAGCAGACGATACTTCTAATCTATTGTTGTTAAACTTTGCAAATTCGCCCGAGAAAATGTTCGTCTACGTTTCGTTAAATAACTCAGTCTTTTTTCTGGACTTTTGACTTTTTCACTCAAACTTTGTGCTCTCAAAACACTCGCTGCGGAATGTGTGAACCATATATTACACGTTGACTGAGTGTCCTCGCTTATGTAACGATCT
>JABFPM010001781.1:0-18750 GCA_022817325.1 Idris sp. 1 HC-2018
TCCGTTGCAGTATTAAATTAAACATTAAATATTTCAACAATTAATCAACCGATTTGTATTTTCTTTTAATTAAATTAACCCTTTCTCTTACTCAGACGAGTTATCTCGTCATCCAAATTGGGCTCCAGCCGATAACTCGCCAAAATTTGTGAATGATTTTCGATATATCAATTTAATTTTTTATACTTGTTAAACTATTTCATATATTAAAATACCTATTTTATCATTATTATTATTATTATTAGGCAAAATAATATTAGTAATAACTTTTAATTACATATTTGGTAATGACATTTTGTTCAAAAAATGCCAAACGTCATGAATAAATATTATATCAACAGGTACGTATTAATAAACAGGTAAGCTAAATGTTCAAATAAATTAAGATAATGTGCAAATATGGTTTGGATTAATGGTCAATTATATATTTTACAATAATTTTTCAAAATATTATGAAACATTAAAAAAATGGTAACAATCACGTATGGTATTTAGTTCACGGTAATAATCAGATATGTCTTATACTTGCAAATTAAATATAAAATTCATTGTTTTAATAGATATAATAAAAATGTGTTAGTTAATGTTTATCAAAATTTAAGTGAATGCAAACTTAAACTATTTAAAAAGAAAAAAACTTATTTTCGTTTATAAGAAAAATAAAATTAAATTTAAAAACTCGAAGTGTTTTTTTCTCAGTTTTTATAAAATAGCACTTACTTGGTTATACCGGAAGCCACAGATATATACTAATATACATTTATTAACTCTTTAAGGACGACACCTATTTCTATGTCGAAAAATACAATTTAATGATTTTTTCGTACAATATTCATCAAAAAACTCGAAAAAATGCCCAAAAATTAAATTTGTTTGAAAATTGTTAATAACATTTAATTGTTTATGACAATTATAGTTGGCATCTTAAAATTAAATGTACTTGACATGTTAGCGTCATATAATTTTCAAATTTACCATTTCACTGCAAAAAGTTAGTTTAAAAAGTTAAAATATTAAGTTTATGTAATAAAAATAGAAAATGAATTTCGGCGAATATCATCTAAAGCGGCTGGAGCCGGTTTTTGGGTCGCGAGGTAACTCGTCAATATAATTAAAAGGGTTAAATATGATTAAGATGGTATTATAATTTTTGAATTCAAATTTGTTATGCCCTGAACACAGTGCCAGAATACTATAAAAATTGATTACCTAGCTAAAAAATAACTTTATGGTATCTACATGTGGTATTTTCTCCCATTTAATGATTATTTGTATTTATTAGAACAATTATATGTTTCAAATATACTAATTGCACGGGCCAACATATTTCTTGAAAATACAATTTAATTTTTTACCGCAGGGTTATTCCTTATTTTTCACATTATATTCCTGGCATTGTGTTCAAGGCATTATGTCAGCCATATTGCTTCAGTCGTTTGCGCCATCTATACGCTCAATTGTGAATCACATTTTTCGTATGGCATAACCAGTCTTGGTGTATTTTTAGTCAAAGACTATAGTTTACTCTCATCCTTGATCGGATTTAAACAAAATAAATTTAATTGGCCAAAGAATATATAGTTTGCTTCGCGTCGTCATACCGGAGGTGTTTAGAACAAAAAAATATATATAAATATATATAATAATCGTAATCAAACATTATTAAAATTATATGCCTGGATAACAATTAATTTAATGGCATTATAACAATCTTGTTTGTTTGATTTTCGATATTCTCGATTTTGATTCTTACAATTAGAGACCGCAATCAACTTGTAATCAATTAATTTTGGACATACGATTTTATATTTCTAAATAGTGTTGGAGTTTGGAATTAATAAGTCATTTTATTAGAGGATAATTATTTCATAAGGAATTGAGCCAATTGTTAAGTCCAATTTTCCGGTCAGACATAACCTAACAATTACTCATTTTCGGCAGCATTTTTAGGCTAATGAAAATGTACAGCCACTGTGTTTACTTATTCATAACACAACTGTAAATTAAAGTAAGATGTTTTTTATTAAATTAATTCATTATCTTTTAAGCATAATGATTTCATTTTAGAAAAAAATGTTTAAAAAAGCAAAAATAGATGTATATTTTTGATGATGCAATTTTTCTCTCGAATTTAGAATCAGTTTTTCTTTACTTTCAAGTTGAAATTTAAACTAATTTTTTATTTAATTTATAACATTAGATAATAATATTCATTTTTAATTAATAAAATACAATTTATCGAGCTGAGATAAAAACATGCAATTTATTCTAACCTACAAATTTTTTACGTGTTTTATTTCTCAGAGTGGAATAGTAAATAATGACATTTTCGAAGTATGAACTTTAGGAAATAAAATTCTTAATTGAAGTTTTTTGCGTTTTAAACGTTTTTCTGTTTTATTATTTAGTTCATTCTTATGATAAAAAAGTAGATGATGAAAACTTATGAATATTTAAGAAATAAGAATTTTGAGTGAAAAAAATTATTTACTTTTTTATTTGTTAGAATTATAATGAATCATTTAAATTATCATTTTTTTCTTTAATAAATCAAAGTATTTTCATTTTTTCTCTTTCTTTTAATAAGAGCTAACAAGTTGATAATATATTTTGTTATCTTGAAATAATAAAATTATTATTTACAGATTATTTCATTGAAAACATAATTCTGTATGAATCCAAAAAATGTATACAAATTTTTCTCATTAAATATTTCAAGTATAAGTTTTTAATAATAAAACAACATTAAAAAGTAGAAATTTCCTTTTTTAATATTTATTTAAAATAAGTTATAAGCAACATGTTTATTTTATTTATGTTATACAAACTCTAGTATTGCAAAAAAGAATCGAACTTTAAAACTTATAATACTGTTCATTTTCTAAGAATTCGAATTATATTTTATTTTACTTTAAAACTCATATTTAAAATACTGGTTGGAGAAAATCCTTATAGATGCAAAAAAAAAGAAACAAAATATAAAGAAAATCAAATTTGGAAACTGTGTTGAATATTATATTTGATTTCTTAACATTACCATTGTTACAAAAAAAAGTATCTTTTGTTAAAAGTTAAATCTTCATATAAAAAAATTAATTTGTTTTAAAATTATAATACTATTTATCTATAACTGATAAAGTGAAAAATTGGCCCACATCAAGATTTCTATGTATAAAATATATTAAAATTATTTTTAATTTTATTTGAATTGATTATATGATGAAAATTTACCAAAATATGAAATTAATAATTTGATCAGTAAAAAAAGGGATAAAAAATTATCATTGAAAATATATTAAATATTTATTAGAAAACAAAAGTAACTTGATATATTTATATATATTACTTAAATTGATGCATATTGACTATCAAAATGAAGTTTTTTAAATAAAAATCTATGTATTTACTAAAAAATGTAATTTATATTTTTATGCCACGACAGCATGACTGAAATAAATAAAAGACAAATCAAAGAATTGCAATAAAAATAAATGAATGATTGGGCAACAAATTTTCCAATCCATATTTTCCAAAACCAAATTGTCAATCTTTTTTTCCAATGGTCATTTCTTACAAAAGTATACATGTTATTTACTTTGAGTCAATATAAAATAAACAAATGAATAATACAAATTAAAACTAAACTAAAATCAGTAACCATTTGTAACTAATTTTCAAATAATTTTATTCATTTTATCAATATAAAAATGTACTTTTTTGCGAAAACTCATAATTTAAACGTCTATTGGACGTAAATGAATTCATAATTCGTTAATGATTGACATAAATATTTAATTCGAATTGAAGCCATCTGCTAAATAATTCTTAATTTAATAATTAAATAAAAAATTAATCCACTAACGTTCGATAAACAATAAATTATTTATTTGAAAAAATATTTTATTGAAAAAAATATTCATTGGAAAAAAAAGATAGGAAAATTTGTCGCTCTACCAAAAAAATTAAGTATGAAATATAAATATTGTAAGAACAAATTATTTATTTATGACGCCACATTTTATCTTACTAATATATGAAAATCAAAATATGTCTTTTTGTATAAATTTGATGTCGAAACAAATAATTAAAATTTAAGTTAGATGAAGTTTTTCAATACATGTTCACAAATGACGTAGTCTATTTAATATTTCTGTTTATTCATTTTAAAGCTCCCAAGAAGAATTTTTTTTCTCATTACTCATGTTCATATTCTTTATTTTTAATTTATTTAAGAAGGTCACTTGAGGCTTTTGCTAGTATCATTCATTGGTCATTCAGTAATTATTCAAGAGTTAATTTTGGAACAAATTGCAAGTCTGGAATATATTGCGTTATTTTACATACTTGAGTGAAACCGAGTTTAGCTAGTTATTAATATATTAAAGTTGTTGGATAAAAATAATCAACTTTTGATTCATTACAACAAAAGAATTAAGTTAAATTTTTAGTCTTGCGCAAAATTGTAATGATTATATCTATTTTTACAATTATATCATTAAAAAACTAATGAGTTAAATGATTACCTTGTGATATTTTGTTAAAATTTTACAAAATTGATCATTTTTGGCTCTCTCTCCTGACTTATAATTATTATTATTATAATAATAATTTAAAGAAATTCGTCACAGGGAATATTTAATTTATTATTAAATTGTTAATAACTATTAAAATAGTTGCTAATTTTCAAGGAGAATATGTACCAAACTACACGATCGTTTTGCTTGTTTTTTTAATTACTCTTTATGATGTAAATGAAAAATTGTACTGACTCAAATGTTGATATTTTGTACATTAAAAAAGTTATATTAAGCCGAAAAACAGCATCAAATTGAGCTTTTTTCAGTTATTTTTTAAATTTATCAAAATTTTGATTAATACAAGTTGTTGTTTACATTCTTAAGAATATTTTTAAATAAACTAGAAGAATCGGTCAAGAACTTTGATACCACTTCTTTTTTGAAAACTAGGAAATATAAAAAATAAAAACTTGTGAAAAAGGTGTTTTAAGATTAAGTTATACATTTAAGCGCTGTTGACGCTTCTTAAAAATGTCATTTTTTAAATGTTTTTTAATAAGTATAATGAAAAAAGAAATTCAAGTGAAAGAGGACACTTTAAACTATCAAAATATGTAATAATTTTTTTTTCCAATTTTGGTCTATTTTTCGTCATTATTTGGTTACATGTCTCTTTAATGTTATTATTACAATTATACTTATTATATAAATTCGCATGAAGTAAAATACGGTGGGATTTTAAATTGTGAACTGAAAATGTTATTATAAAACAAATGTAAAATTATTTAATAAAAATACTTAAATTTATAATTAATACTTGATACATTAAATTTGTATTTAAAATAACTGTTTTACGAAATATATTTATAAATATTTTTAATTTACAGATATTTTTTTAACTTGATTGACGAAAAGAAAGGACATAATGGAAGACCATGATGATATTTCAAAATCCACCATGATTTTGCAAGAAGGCCAAAACGCACATTTGACTGAATCAGAATATAAAATGTTAGAAACAGCAATTGACGACGATCACAATATTAATCCGAAGTCACCTATTGAAGAATCAAAATCCATCGTAGACTCTCAAACTAATGGTATTTCGGAAAATTACCAGAACAATGAACCAGAATCATTTATAAACTCGAATGAAATAATAAACAATGATTTAAATGAAAATGATGAAAAAATGGTTAATACTGAAGACCAAAAAGCCACTGGGTTCTTGCAAGAACAAGACAAATTTAAATTAAAGAATGAAAAACTTTTAAATGAAGACAAGGAGAAATACCAAACAACTGAAGAGACGGATGAAACAGGTGTCCAAGAAAGTATAGAGTTTGACAGTAATCAAGTTGAAGTAAAAGTTGAAACTAAAATTAATGTTTTAAACTTCGTAGATCAATTACAAATAAATGAAAACCAACAAATTGTAGAGGAAGTTGATGGTATGATTGATGAAACAGTTTCTGATATAACTATTGCAGAAAATAAAGAACAAGAGAATGTAATTAAAAATAAAAATGAATCAACTGCATCAGAAGATATCAATTTACAATTAGAAGATTCAGTGCCGGAACCAGAAGATGATATCGATCAAGAAGACAAATTAGCTTATGAGGAAAATGAAATAAATAATATCGACGAGTTAGAAAGCATTCGGAAAGAATGCGAAAAGAGTCAAGACAATGCCGAAATCAGTAACGTTACTGAAAATGTGGAAAATGTTTCAGAAAAGTCGAGAAACGTGATTCAGGACATCTTTGATGATTGGCAGGATGAAGCAGGCGAGGAGGAGGTTTACACCAAGTCGGCAGACTCTGTTGAACTTGAATTAAAAAGTCTTTTGGACGAAGACAAGACTACTGATATGGGAGAAGAAAAATTGATAACAATTGAAGTTATCGAACAAGATGGCAAAGTACATTCTGTTACCACAGAAAAGGAACTTAATGCAAGTAAACTGATTTCATTAGATAAGATAACGACAGTGGCTTCGAGTAACTCGGATGACGATCCGGCAAACAAGTCTTGCGGAGAAATTGTTGCATCTCTCCTTAAAGAAGGTTCACTGCCTGTCGAAACTACGATGAAATTATTAAATAAATCCGATGTGAAAGCAACGAGTACACCAAAATCTCAAAGTAAGAGCAGATTAATGACTGGTCAGTTGTCTTCGCCGGCGGTGACTCAGATTATGAAAGAAAAAATTCGCGAAAAGCAAAAAGTATTGGAAGCTCCGGTCGGAGTAGATGTTATGTTTGTAAAAAAGTTGACTCAGAGATTGTCTTCTAAATTGGCAGCAGTCCCCCCAACTAGCTTAGAGGTGGAACAAAACAATGTAATTAATTCCCCATCTTCTTCATCGTCGTCACAGAAGAACTCACAATCTGACAACAAAGAGCTGTTGGCAATTTTGGAAGGAGAGCCGGATCCTGATTGGTCTAATGTCAAGTCTTCGTCAGAAGAGGAATTATCAACATCTACGTCTAACAAGGGAGTTAAAACCTTGGAACGAGAAATAGCTTTGAAACAACTGTTGGAGTTACCTGGAACACCTCTTAAAAAACGAAGAAGAACGAAAATGAAGAATACTGATCAATCTGATGAAAATGACAAAGAAGAGGAGAATAAAACTAATGACAAGGCAGAAAGGACGACGGACAGTAAAGTAGCTGACAAGGAGGAGAATAAGACAGCCATCAATAATGAATCTAGGTCTGAAGAATCGAGGTCTGGAAGGAAGCGTAAATTAACAGAAAAGGCTCGAGAACATGAACAAATTTCCAGTCAGAAACGTCAAAAGTTGTCCAAGAGTCGATTGTCGCAAGGCAAAAGCTCAGTTGAAAGTACTCCAACGAAGAAAAGTGAAGACAAAACAAAAACACCAGCAAACAAAAAGTCTGTAGAAACGCCGGCAGCTAAGAATTCAAATTCCTCAACCAGTGCAACTACAAAGTCGCCAGTGAAATCGACTAAATCTGAAGTCATATCAAAGAAAACTAACACACAAGAGGTTGAAAACAAAGCTGCTAAAACAAAGCCGGTAAAAGGTAAAGCTGCAGCAGCTGCGAAACCTAAACGCAATCCACTTGGTCGTTCAAAGGAAATTGAAAAATTATTGCAGGATGAGGGCATTGTTAACATTCTTTATGACGTGGAACAAACTGACCGACATCGACGACTGGTTCCAATCACAAAATCCCACGCCAAGGTAATGGATTTAGAAAAAGCCGAACGAGAATTGAAGCAACGTCAGAAGTTGGTTCGCGACGCCGTACTTACGAAAACATCCAACATCATGTCGAGATCGAAACGAAGTACAACAGTACAAAATGATAAACCAGAGAAAACCGACAAGAAAGCAGAAACTGCAAAAGCCAAACCAGTTATTGTGTCGGATGAGCTGCTTTTTGTTTCTCCGATGAAAAATGCTGCTGAAGAGTCGGTTATCTTCCGAAGACACTCAACGAGTTCTTATTCAAGTGCGCCAGCAAGTCCGCGCGTCTTTTCACATGATCTTGAAATCGAAAGCCAAGAAAGCAACCAGCAACTTAGAAAAGGAGTGAAAAGAAAAACTTTAAACGTCACAAGACAGAGCATTGATAATAAGAAGAAAAAAAAAGAACAAGCTGAAGAGTCGGAATCTAGTGACCCCAGCGATGATGAAAAAGAAACCATGAAAGCCGACACAAGCGATAAAAAAAAGACCAGGTCGAGTTTGGGTGGAAATGCATTAGTTACAAGAAAACGTGTACGAGACACTGCTAAGGGACCAAAAGTGGAGACTAGTTTAAAAGGCAACAATGCCAACCAAAGTAAAAAAGTTCAAGATGCTTTAAGTGTTGTTCTCGCTGAAACTGCGAATGCCCTCTCAGATGTTACCAGTAGTTCAGCGCGTCCAATAAATTCTGTGAAGAAAAGCAGAGGTTTGTGCACAATTTTTCGCATACAAAACACTTTGACATTTCTTTGACATTTCTAAAAGATTTAAATTATTTATAGGAAATGTAAATTCTAAAAAATCAGCAGATGAAAACTTATTTGCCAACAAAGAGATTAATGTTCGTCGTTGTGGCAAACTTGTACAGTTAATTTTAACACCGTCTGGTAATTCAAAATTGAGAAACGCTATTACCCTTCAGGTAAGAATATTAAGTTGTATTTATACACGAACATCGTAAACCTTTCATTGTTCACGCTATAGTAAACATTTTTACTAGCAAAAGATACTAAAGTGAGATTAAGAAGTGCAATAAGGACATTAAACTATGCGCGAACAATGAAGGATTAATTTTAATTGTTTAAATAAAACAATATTTTAATAGCCTTTTCTTGTTTAAGATGATGGATGAATTTTGTGATGTTTTATCAAAATTACAAACTGATAATGAATGTCATGGTGTTGTTCTGACATCTACTGGAACAAGCTTCTGCGATGGATTGGAAATTGAATCACTTCTGCAAGATGACAAAACGGAAAGACGTGAGAACGCTCAAATTATGGCTAATGGTGTCAAGTATGTGCATCTTTTATTTATCAAATATTTAATATTACAAAAAACAGAGTAAATATGTGCTGAAAAAGCCACTTTTGTACTTTTCATACAAAAACAACAATTTATGCAGCACTAAGAGAATAATTTATTTGTATGAGTTAAATGGTTTTTTCACCCTACTCTTCTCAGAGATTTATATTTCATTCATGAAAAAAACAATTATATTTATTTTTAAAATTATAAAATAAAATAATGATATCTATTATACATAACAGATAAAAAATTAATTAAAATCTTGATAAATATTAAAAGAAAAAATCATTCAAATATATGAAAAGGCTTGTAAGTAAAGTTAAATAAAGTTTATTTACAGTAAAAATTAAACAAACTTTTTGAAAATAGTATGATAACTTTCCATTCATTCTTCGATAGTAAAACTCAATGTGAAGTTGCTATGAGTTATCAACAGCAGTAAAAACATCTATTTTTAAAGTAATTTTCACTCTTATTTAATCATTTTTTGTTTCAAACTAAAAAAATGTCTATGATGTCGGGATAGATTTGACCACATATGGCTTCTTGTTAAAAATTATTTAATTAGAGCCAAAGTGAGGCCTAGGGTATTTTAAGAAATTTATTTTCGAATTTGATATCTGTTGGTAGATAAACTTGAAATTTCTCAAAATTATCTACAACTTACCGTAGACAACTGAGCCAAATAAGGGAGATAATTTTTTTTTATTCGAAATTATAAAAGTTGACTTGCGAACCTCTTGCTTTGTATATAAATTACATTCTGCAAATGAAAGCGTTTTGTGCAAACATTTTCAAGGAAGAAACAAGAGATCAAGATGAAGAAGTTTTTTTTAGAGTATAGAATGCAAGTCCATTCATGTAATTAAAAAATTGTTCATATTGCTTCGTTGTCCAACAATACATTTTTTCTGCAAAGTAAAGAAGCAGAGGCATCTAGGCATGATTGTTCATTTATTAATCATAAAAATATTAATTTTCAGAAAGTTTCTCCAAGGTTTAAGTCGTTTTAAAAAACCTATCGTTGCTGGTGTACAAGGAGCTGCAATTGGATTAGGCATAACTATGTTACCTTTGTTTGACTTGGTAATCGCTAGTGATAAAGCAACTTTTAGCACGCCTTATGGAAAACTTGGACAAATTCCGGAAGGATTATCTGTTGTTACATTAGCTCATACTCTGGGAGCAGCATTTGTAAGTTTTTTTTTACTGAATTTATTGGTATTTTGTTTCTTAAACAACTTTTTAAAAGGATTTACAATAAAAGAAAATATATTATGCAAACATTGATATAATTATTAGAAAATAATTTTTTTTCTTTAAAAATAAGATTTTTGTGAGAGTATACTGACATTTACCTATAATTACACATTGAACAATTAAGAGCATATAAACGTACGACTTCATGTACAATCAAAAATGTCTTCAGAATTTTAATTAGAATAGTATAGTTGAATATATTACAAAAATAAGTGCACAATCATTTAATGTGTAGTTCTTAAAATTATTTGTTTTTGTGTAGGCAAATGAATTGTTAATTGGAGGAAGAACAATGACTGCAAATGAAGCATTAACTGCCGGACTTGTCACAAGAATCTTATGGCCAGATAGGTTTCAAGCTGAACTCTTTACATCTTTAAAAAATATGAGCGAGCATTCATTGCAGGTGAGTGAACATTAAGGTGGAACAAATATTTTTCTCGGTTTACACTTAAAAAATTGCATTAAGAACATTTACTGAAAATAAGTGGACTCCACAATTTATTTTGAACAAGACAATAAGAGCTTTTTTTTAACAAAAATAATTTTAGCTCAAAAATTATAATTTTGTGTTAACTTTAAATTTTAATTACAAGAGGGTGAAAAAGCTAAGGCGCAAATATAATCTCTATATTTCTTGCTTACAAAGTAAGAATCTATATTTTCAAACCTCTAGGTCAATTTTGAATTTGAATTGAAATTTCATTTTAGACTCCTTCTTATAATAAGTTTCTAATTCTAAAAAATTTGCATTCTTTTATTTATAATTATATTATAACAGTTTTTTCACACTTTAAATGGATAACAATAAGCAATGAATGCAGGTCCAGAGTAAAGTAATTCTTGTACAGGAACAGTTGTTTTGTTTTTGAATATACATACATTTCCAACTGGACAAGTACAACGATAATAAATTGAAAATGAGTCAGTTCTTGCATGTCCACAAAAATCATATGACTCACACATTCTTTGCTGTAAAATTAAAAAATTACAAGCGTATAAATAACTTATACTAATCTTATAATATATTTGATTTCATTTCCATGTGCAATGTAAAATGAGACTATTCGCGATTTAAAAATAATCTTTGAAATTTGCATGCCTGAATAAAAATAAATCCAGATTTTCAGTTATTATCGATGTAAATAGCACATGTTTTAATGGAATAACTTTTTTGAGGATTTCAATCATGTTACAGAACTTTTTTCCTATTTCTCTTTTAATTTGTTGATTGGATTATAAACAAATAATCAAAGACAATATTCTGACGGGAAATTTCTTATAATGTGGAACCTGGCTGCTTATTTGCTAGCAGCTTATCCATGATGCAGGCTGAAACAGTGGTTCTTAGTCGAAATAGAAATATCCGTGAATTGAAGACAAATTAAACATAAATAATGTCACACATGACTTAACAAAACATAACATTTTCTTATGCTAAAAATAATTTTTTATAAACCTATAAAATAATTACATAACGAAAATTGAACAAAAAAAATTACAGAGGGTAAAGGATCATTTTCTTATCTTAAAAATCTGTTTGAAATTTTTTCATTGATATAAACAAATTAACATTTTTAACTAATTTTTGAGGGTAAGAAATTATCTTTATCGGATTTCACTCAAATTTATATTTTCTTATCCTCAAACTGCTCAGAAAGCGCCAACGGTCGATTCAGATTTTTTAATTATAACATTGTTTGGGGGGAAAAAACAATTTTTTGTGATAATTAGCAAATTATTTTGTTTATAACAAGTAAACATTTTTAATTAGATTTTTAGGAAAAGAAAACTATCTCTTATCCGATTCTACTTAATAAATTATTTTCTTACCCTTTAGTTGCTCAGAAATCGCTAGCGGCCGATTCGAGTTTTGTGTTTATAACTTTGTTTAATATTTTATAGCATAAGAAAATGTTGTTTTTTGTTACGTCATGTGTGACTTTATTTGTGTTTAATTTTGCTTTAATCCACGTGTATTTCTATTTTGATTGAGAATCATTATTTCGTAGATGTTAGTTATTTTGTTATCATAAAGTTATTTTTTTTCATCAAAAATGAAAAAAATATAGATATGTACGAGAAAGTACTCTTCTTAGAATAAAAAAAATGTTATTCTTACATTTGTTATTGATTTTGATCAGAACTAAAAATTTGGATTTATTTCTAGTTAGGCATAAGAATTCCAAACATAACTTTTGAATCAGAGTCACATTACTTGACATATTGACTTGGTGGGGAATTATCTAGTTCAGGTATCTTCCGTTTAATGCGATATTCTTAAAACGCGGATCCGAATAAGTTTGGTCATAATTTAACTTCAGAATTGCAACAGTGAAAATTTAAAATTTCAATTTTTCCATACACACCACAATTTGTAATTCTTTTAATTTAATACCACGTTCAACGGGGGATACCTGTATACAAATTCTATCTTAATATACATAACCGTTTCCCCAACATGAGGCAGAAAATGCTAAATTTGTAACAGTTCTCTACTCGTTTATGTGACCAATAGCAACGTGGGAAAGTTTTCTAACTTTTCCTATTAGAAAGAAATAAAAATGAATTGCGATGTCTATTGGTTCGTTGATTAGGTGTTAATTTCATCGCTGCCATGACATGGTGGGGAATGGGTAAAATAAAATAATAAATAAAAAAATATTTATTTGAAATTTGACAATTTTTTTAGCGAAGGTTCTCAGATCTACTTATAAATGTATTTATAAAATAATTAAAAAGCTTTCATTTCGGCATAAATTATTAAAAATTTCTTATTATGTGATAATTGTATTATATTCCACTTTTGAGAATATTCTTAGTTTTTAATTCAAAATGGAAATTCAAGATAAATAAAAAAAACTCACTTAGTGTTTCTTTAGAAATTGGTCATCTTGAATCAAGATTATAAAACCGGAAAAAAAGAAATATTTTTATGATTGTTAAAATTATAATTTTATCAATTAACAGATAGTAACAGTATTATAAAACTTAAAATTCTGTAAACAACTTAGAAAATTATTTTACATAGAAAATATGATTCTTATGAAAGAAATATAAGAAAATCAAGTACAATAATTCTGAAACATCACATATTTTTTATTATTAACATAATTAAAAAGCTATGTTTAAAGAGATAAAAATATGTTTTTTTGACAAGAAAAAATATTTTATAGCGGGAGTTCTTTCAATTATTTTTGTCGGATAATTTAAAAAATACATTTACAATAAGATCTGAAAATCATTGTCTGGAAATTGCGTAATTTCACGAAAAATGTCTCAAATATTTTTCACGTGATTATTATTAATGAATAATACCTTTACACATCGATAAATTTGGAAAAGTTCATCATTGTCATCGTAAACAAATTTCTGTAGCCTCCAATAATGCGTGTGCGGACAATCGCACTTTGTTAATACTTTGTGGGGAATCATATATGTATTGTTCACATCACCTTTTCCTCTAATTTCAATAGCTGTTTGCTTTGGCTTGCATATTGGTCTATTTTTGAAAGACGAGCAATGCTAGAAATATTTCTTTATAATTAATTTCATGTACTTTTTGTTTTTCGCAAAAATAAGTTTTTAATTTTTTGTGTATCTAAGAAACCGAAGACCTATTTTAGTGTACCTTTAGAACTGATCTGTTGTTCACTTTAATTGAAGAATTAATTGTAGTTTTATTCAAAGACCATGGACATTCAAGTCCATTGGAACATCGACATAATCTTTCTGCAAGCGGGGGCATCCAAAATCGGTTGTGCACTATGTTACAAGCTTCATTTTTTCCGCATTCTGACAAACCTTTTTCTCCATTTATCTAAAAAAAGTTCATAGGAATGTATCAAAAAGGCAAATATTCAGTTTTCAGTAAAGAAAATAATTAATCATAAAATTAATTTTATTTAGATTTTTACATCAATAGACATTGAATAAACGTTTTGATAAGTTAAAAAGCTGTTTTTACAATTATCAAAATAGTATTTTATTGTTAGATAGACGAATAATATATTTTACATTAAAAATAGAAAATACAAAATAAATTAGAAGCATAAATTTGTCTTGATGTAATATTTTGTTATTTTTAAATTCAAAATAAAACTTTTTTAATTTTATTGTTGAAGCAACTTTTAGAAGTATTAGTATTTGGTTTATGAATACTTACACCATCTCTATATTTGAAAACTACTTCATTCCGTTTGCTGTTAATTTGGACGTATATTGCACCAATTTTGCATGATAACAGAATGAGCATGCATAGATCGAATCGCATCACGGCGACAAGCATTGTTCTTTCTCAAAACGCGCTATTCATTCTGAACATGAAAGGGCTCTGAGCTCAACCCAACACCTACACTATGTCTTCTCATATGCATGTGTTTGTTTGATATGCAACCAACTTATAACGCCTTTTACATCGTCCATTAATATTCATATGTTCGTATATTTTCAAACTTTGTACAATTATTTTGATGAAGCTTTTTAAAAAGGTTATTTTTATTTGTATAAAATATTTATTGACCTGAGAATATTTAATATTTTTAGTTTAAAAAAAATAGTACACACAAGAAGTTTTTCAGAGTCAACACACACAATTTTACATGAATTTTATACCATTATTTTTACATTGTATTTATATACTGAATTGCACTATACACTGAATTAAAAATTCCATATAAATTCCCTTGTAAAATGAAAATATTATGATATTATATTACCTATCTAAGTTATATTGACAATGTAATGTAAAATATTATTATAAAATTATGATATCAACTATTTGTTGTAACATTTTCCCTTATTTTCAGTCAATGGAAGCCACTAAATCAGTACTTCGTCAGGATTTGTGCAAAAAATTGGAAGAAGCTCTAGAGGCTGATAGCAAAATGCTTGTTCAACATTGGTGTTCTGAAGAATGCCAAGAAAGAATAAAAACTTACTTGAACGAGCAAATTCAGTAAGTGGGCAAACCCTAAACAATTCCTTTTAAATTGTCATAAAAATATATGTGTGTATGTACATATTTTACATGTATAATAGGACGTTTGTAACCTTTTTTTTCAAAAACCCTTAAAGTTGTTCAGAGTGAAAAGAAAATAAGGTATATATATGTTATACAATTTTAAATGCCTTGTCAATTTAATGGTTAAGTTTTAAAAATTGCACTTTTCAGCATATTTAACTAATTCAATCTAATTTCAATCCTTACCACTTTCTTATAGAAATAATAATACTTTTTTATGTAACCATTTAGAAATACACCTATGGTCAAAAATGGAAAGTTACTTATAAATTTGCTTGATTCTAATGGTTTTCTATTTTTCACATAGCCCACATCTCCCTTAAAAAATATTGAAAAACCAGGTTACTGTTTAAAATTTTTCAATATTGGAAAAGCTTTAAAAATCTTTTATAGTGAAATAAAAGGAGCAACAAAAAATTATATTTTTTTAAATATGTTAAAAAATGCAATTATCAAAATTTAAAGACACCCATAAAATACGTTGGCTTAGAAAATTTCCTCTGCTCCTTTCTCGTAACATTTTACCGCAAACTTCCAGACCCCTGTCAAAATCTTAAATCAATTATCCCCTCTTTTTCAGAAAAAATAAAACTTTACTTTATAAAAATCTAACAAGTAGATTACGTCTCGTTTATACATTAAGATTCTATCATGCAAAGCAGTACTTTTTAACAAAGTAACACTAGAACTAAAAACGGGACAAAATTTTTCCGGTCAAATTTATTTATAAAAAAAATTGTTATAAAATCACTTTAAACGGTGTCTTTTTTATTATATAATGTTAATATGTTACCAGAATATAAATAATTGGATTATCAATAATTATATTATTTTTTAATACTGAAAGTTGATAGGAACTATATTCCCTTGGAATACTAGGATAATTTGTTACTTTTATAATTTAACTTACATATAACACAAGAATTACGTTCTTCTAATGTTTTTGATTTTGTAACGATATGTCTACACTTAAAATTGTGTATTGTAGAGTTATATCATCAAAAATGATTATAAAAAAAGTAATTTTAGCATTATATTAAAGACTGGTCACATTCGTCCTGGTCAGGTTATAAAAGTGCAAATTCTCTGATAGTTCTAGTGTTAAGTCATGTATAACAATTGGCAAATGTTTACAGATAATAGAACAGAATATTTGTCGAGTTTTCTTTAATAAAAGAACTATCTTTAGTGAATAGAAATCTTTCTTCCCCTCCCCCCGCCCGCTTGAGAGTAAATATATTTTATGAACATCTTCTAATATAAAATTGATTGGATATTTCACTAAGGAATAAAAATATTCAAAGAGGATACCTTATTTTTTCTACAGTCTGAACAGTTTTATAGTTTCATAAAAAAAAAACAAAAAACAAATTAAGAAATATAAATTAAAAGTTAAGAATGAGAAAAGATCATTTTTGAATTTCTATGATGGATAGACTTATACTTGAGAAATATGTATTACTTTAAACAAGAATTTATTAATCCATTCCTAGTAGTGTTATGGCGACATTAAAATTAACAACAGATTCAACGAGTCAGTAAGCCTCTTCATTTATTGATATTTTTGTCTAATATATTAGTCTCATGCTCTAGCTACTCTTTCTAATCTTTTAATCACAAAAGATTTTTCTGGCTTTGCTGTTGATCACACTAAGGGCTATACACAAAATACGTTCGCTGCAAGGAGGAGGGATAAGAAAATGTGTAAAAAGAATGGGAAATCGTTCTGACAAAGCT
Source organism: Idris sp. 1 HC-2018 (assembly GCA_022817325.1). NCBI lineage: Eukaryota > Metazoa > Arthropoda > Insecta > Hymenoptera > Scelionidae > Idris > Idris sp. 1 HC-2018. Next base: position 17,073 of record JABFPM010001781.1, read on the forward strand.
TTAAGAAAGGGGGTGAGAATTATTTTTAAACATTTTTTGTGATTGTATGTTGTGTATAGCTATAATACAGCTATTTTAACATTGTTAAACTTAAAAAATAGTACAACTATATAGAAATAATTAAACTTTATTAATGATATCTTGCAATTGTAAGCTACTATTGTGAAAAAATAGTAATTTTCAACTCGTTGAAATACAAAAATAATTTATTGCAAATAAAATAAAATAACGTCCTCAACTCGAAAACTAATTAATATTATTTCGGCCTTTTCGAGCTGCCAACTTAAAACTATTTATTTCCTTGTTAAGGAATATCTATTATTTCTACACGGAAAAGTTTTCGGAGCACTAGACGTACTTGCTACGGTACGTCCGTCGAATTATAGGTTATGATACAACAGATGCCCCATAAACGGGGCATCAGAGCTCCCGCAATAAAAGACATCCAAAGGCGGGACAGCAGTTGCGCTAAATGTGGTGCGTCTGATGCCCCGTACGGGACGATATACGTCCCGTTTGCCGGAGCGTATGACGTCTTAGCATTTAGTACATCGGCTGTACTATATGGAGCATTCGATAACTCAAAATTTTTTCCGTGTATAAGTGAGAAAGTTACGAGTTTAAATGCATATTATTTTTCTTATCAACACATTTGAAAAACACATTTTGAGAAATTATTCTTTTTTGATAAACTCTGTAATAGAAATTAATATTTCGAATGAATTTTTGTTTAGATGGATACAAACTTATTGATAAATTCATTAATAATGATAGAAATTTATAAATGATTTTTTAAGTCTATCTTAACATTCAAATAAATAAAAAATACCAGCGTTGACGTGACAAAAAAAATCAATAACACATGTCCAAATAAAATGCCAATTTGACTTTTCCAATAATTTTGAAGTTGAATTAAGGTCGTCATCACAAAAATATTTACCTATTGAATAAATAGATATCTTCAGGGTGATATTTAAGACGAAAAGAAATAGTTTTTAAGTTGATAAAAATGTTAAGTTGAACATTTAGACATCTACTATTCGACTTTTCTATGAGAAATTTTTTTATATGTTTAATGATTGTTAAAGAATTGTCTTTTGACAATTTTTGATTAAAAAATTATGAATTTGTGAATCAATGTTAATATTTTTTAATTTGTAAGATTATATGCAACCTCTAATCTTATAATGATGAAATTATTGTATATTCAAGAATATTACAGTCCACGCTCTCAGGTGTCGAAAATTTGAGACCGATAAAGCTTGACTCGATTAAGAATTTGCTCTCTGCAGTTAGTCCCTTTCACCATGGAGTGGGGGTATTTAGATTTGACACAATTCGACACGACAGAGCAGAATTTGACTCTTTGGAGCTTGGGCTGTATAAGACAAAGAGCAAAATGAATTTGTTTTTCAAACTTTAAGATATAATATAAGGTGACCTTTATTAAACATAATAATAATACCTAATTGATTATATAATCAATGTAATTGTAATATCGAATCACATTTAATTGAAGTTTCCAAATATTTTCTTTTTTAATATACCCGTAAAAAAATCACATAAGTCAGGAAGGAATCATTTTCGTTTACAATAAAAAGTCATGTATGAAATATTCATGAACCATTTATGGACAAAACATTGCAAAGTTGTTTTTTATGGGTATTGTCAATTTTTG
>JABFPM010001782.1:0-18743 GCA_022817325.1 Idris sp. 1 HC-2018
AAGGCAATGTATGAGCCTTCGTAACATCCTCAGTTTATGTAACCTTCATGACCAGTTGGTTACGCTCTCCGACTACTACTCTGAAAGACGCGAGTTCAATTCATGACTGATGCATGATCTAATTTTTGTATTATTGAAAACATCGTTTACATATCTTGGACCAATATTGGAATATAATATTTGACCAATATTGGGGTATCGAATCTAAATTCACAAAAATTCTTTCATTGTACAAAAATATTGGTCCGACATTGGAATCCAACGTTGGACCAGTATTCGAAACTAATGTTGGTCCGACATCGGTATCCAACGTTGAAGTTGCATTGGTTATAAGTATTACACAGGAACCTGGAATTATATTGGATACAGATATTGGACCGATATCGGAAACCAATATTGGACGAACATTGGTTTCCTATGTTGGAACGATATTTGATTACAATCTTCTAACAATATCGGCCAACAATCTCGGACCATTCCAGATTGGTGTTTCATTAGCATATTGCTTCAAGATTGGAAGCCAATATTGCTCCAACATAGCCAATGTTGGACCAACATTGATCCGATGGTATTTTTTCTGTATGGGTAATTATTATGCTTAATGAAACATTCTATCAAAAATGCCTAAATGCACTTAGCCAGTAAATTTTTCGTCAACAGGCACTTAATTTCGTTTGAACGGGTTCGAATAAAATGGCATTGTTCTTTTATTCACGGTAAAAATAAATTTCAATCGCACTCACGAAAATGTGCTTGAATATTGCGGAAAAAATCGATTTTCAACAGCGTTTTGGTTCGTTCCGGTTTTTAAATAGGCCCATTATTTTGATGCCACGCAAGCGACTGAATGTCCGGACAACGTTGGTTTTGGAAGCGTCGTTGCTGAGATTGATAAATTATCAGCTTGAAAAATGTAAATCCAATGCACGCTCTCGCCGTTTTCTCCATTCAAGCGACTCTCTTTTTTTTGGCTTGTCCGTACTTGTTTTGTCCACCATGAATTTCAACGAATGATTTTTTCGGCAAAAGAATGTATGAATTGATCTACCTGTCAAAGCATTTGTTTTGATTTATGTCTGTACAGCAGGAACATACTTTTGCCAATCATAAAACAATTTTTGAATACTTTTCTTTATTTCATATGTATCAAAGTAAAGGCAAAAAATGATACTTCAAATTCTTTGTACTTGTACTTCAAATAGAATTTTAAACTTGCATCTTTTCAAGCAAAAGAAATATTTAACATTTCGTTCAGCTTAAGAGCTTTATTTGAAAGAAAAATAAATGTAAAAAATGAATTGTTTCTTCATAAACGATTTATTAAATTAATAAAAAAAAAATATATAAATACATAACTAAATAATATTAAATGACAGAATAATAACATTAACTTAACGTTTTTAAATTCAATAAGAGTTAATGTACGTACTAAGTATCAGTCTAAAATTCATTTAACATATTTCATTTAAATTTTGATTGTACAGAATTTCATAAATTTTTTAATATTTTCATTTTATGACTGTTCAACCTTTATAAAGAGCTCTAAAGATGTAGATAAAATGTATATTTTTAATGTGAAACAGTGTAAAAGAGATATGTTAATTGACTATAAACAAGTTTTTCTGACACTAATAATTAGATATTAACTTCTTAATATCTAAAAGCTCTTAATACAAAATGTTTAATGCCTAAAGTTGTATGTTGAATAAATTTTTTACTTTTATTTTTAATTTTACATTGTGTTCATTTATTTTTATCTCTTTGCAGAATCAAAGTTAATGCACTATAGTTCAACGTCTTTTTTTACAACGTACAAATGTAATAAAATTTACTTCACAAATAAATTGAGATATTTTCCAAAATCCAAGAATTTTTTACTTGTTATGTCTGAAATATGAGTTATTTTTGTCTTTAAGAATTACGATTATTTTAAATTAACTTATTCAACTTTTTTGTATCAATTAAGGTAATTAATGTACTAAAAGTCGTTTAAGAATATTAAAATTTAATAACAATTTAAAATAAAATTGAAGCAGAGGAATTTCAGATTAATAAATATCTTTGAATAAAAAGAAAGATCCAAAAAGATCGAAAGAGTTTGGTTTAAAAAACTCCACGCTCGGTTGCGTGTGGATCGCGTGATAATGGAGATTCGTAATTTGTATAAATTGCAAAAGAATTTATGATTGTCTATCGTGGCGTATTAGACTTCGACATAAAAAACAAATGAAAAATCGATTGGTTCAATTCAAAGAGTGACTTTTCGAGCTTTTAGGCTTTTCGTTTGCAAATGCACAATCCATAATTACTTTCAATGCTACAATTTTCTCTGGCTTAAATTTAATTACGGGACATCGCAGACAATTTATATGCTTAAGAAAATATATTTAACGGCAATAGTAAACGGGGTCTGGGGCTTAGTTATTACATGGCACTTAGTCGAAACAACGTTTTGCAGATTCAAAGAGAATTCAAGAGAATTTAATGAAGAATCTGTTTCATAATTAAACAAAGGAGCTCGATTTATGGTCCAAAACTTGTACAAAACTATTTGTGAAACAAATCAGAAAGATATGTATAATTTTCAGTGGAAAGCTATTTGTTCAATGTAAATATAGGTTTTAACGATATAGAGAAGTAATCATAAGATGGAATGATAAAGTTTTGTATATTTAAAGACAAAAAACTAAATAGTTACTTTTCAAATTGCAAAAGGCACAGCAAAATATATTGATACATTGTTTATGTTTTACAAACAATGAAAATAATTTATAGGTACAGAATGTAATTAATTATCTAATTATATATTTTTAGATATACACAATCATGTTCAGTGTAATATACTTTGTATAAGTCTTAATAAATCGTGCAAAAGATTTGATTATCCTCATATTAAATATCTTATTTACACTTTAAAAATATGTTATCAACATAAAATTTTAATTTCGACACAATATTATTTTAGAATAATGATACAACTTATAATTAATATCACGTTTACATTCTGGCCAATCAATTTCTCACAATAACAAGAAATCACAGCGTCATGCTCATCTAATAATTCTAATCAACTGCCGTAAAACGACATAATCGATTATTCCAATAAATATTTGCGGCAACGTCGAAATGGCAGCCAAAATCAATTTCCCTCGCACACTTTCGGACACAACGATGCGATTACACCAGTGTATTTAACACCACTGGGCCAGACTATCGCTGCAACAGCTTTGCCAGTTAGCGGTCGCTAATAAACACGTCATCCAGTCATCTAAATAAGGGGAATAAAATTTCTTCCTTTATGTGTCTGCATGTTACAAATTGTCCCACGACTATTAATTGCTGATAAGGGAGCGATTATTCCAAGTTGACATGAACGGCAATTTCGTTGATTGATCCAAAGCCATTTTTATTCGTCGCAAATGCAAAATGATTTAGTCGTTTTGATCCAGTTTTTCACGATAACGCTAGATTTGGGCATTAAAAAGTTGAAGATCTCAACTTGCACGCCGATATCTGTATCCCGACGATGGTCGGGAATTTCATGCCAAATGAGGACATAACGATAAAGTTTCTTATGCATGATACAAGTTCATTTTTAATACGATTTGGCCACTTTATCGAAAATTAACATTAAATTCTAATGCCTTGGATTCATGTTATTGCATTTTCCAATTAAGTAAAGTTCTTTTAAAGATGTTGTAAAAGCTAGTAGGATTTACAATTATGCTTGTGATTTACAATTATTTTGTGCTGCAATTATGCTATTTAAATATTAATATCAATTTAAATATAAATATTAAATTATAATTATTCTAATGAACTTGATTTTTTATTATAAACTCTGTTCAAATTATAATTAATGTAAAATTAACAAAATCTATATTTAATTTAGTTTTCAATACAAACTCCTGATCGGTAACTCACAAACTAGTTCAGAAATTCTTATCCAAATTAGATCATAATTATAATATGAGCTAAGCAGGATTAAATATTTATAACAGATTTACAATGAATTTAAATGTCATAAGTACTTTATCTAATTTATAATCTTTCATTTATTATTCAAAGTAGTTAAACATATGCAGTTCAAAAATTCTACAATTTTAAAAAGTGAAAAAATGCATAGTTAAATTTATCGTCGTTTTTTTTTGCAAGAAAAAGAAATTATTTTTCTTTAAAGCAAATGTTAATACTTTTGTACTATTTTAATCAGCAAAACTAATGTAAGTTTAAAAATTAAAATTTATATTATTGTTACTACTCTGAACACGTAAACTATGTAATATCAAAATTTCTGCAAACATTATATGAATGTTTTCTTGCGCAGGTATTAATAATAACATCTATTCCCGTGCACCAGGTTCATGTAAAAGCGGACATTTCTAAATTGTACCCTTGGGGAATTCAGATCCATCCACGCAACATCTCCGTAGATACTCATACATGTAAATTTTACATAGAGAAGAACTTGAATCCTCTATGGACAGAATGAAATGTCTACTTTAAGCTGGATTGGGTCATAAATACATTGATTAAATCATTATAAGTGTGATACAACATATTTTTCAACCCCAATTCTGTATTAAATAATTAAAACTTGTCAAATTTTTCAAACATTTTTATTATCTCAAACATTTTTTTATTAAAATTTAATAAATGAGACAAACTGGTGCCAATGATAAATTTAAAGTTTGTTATGCTAACCAATAATAAAATTACACAAATTAATTTTTAATGATAATCAATTTTTCCAGTTTATTTTCATTTAGATGTTATTCAATATTTGTTTAAAATTTAAGTTTTGACGTTCAACTACAGGAAAGATGCCCCAACAGTTGAACATTTTAAGTTTTGTACCTCACTTCAAACTGACGATCTATAAATAAATTACACGTTTGTCTGTAAATACGTTTCCAACTCTGAAACTAGTTTATTATAGATTTAAAAATTATGAAATTCCCTCTTGTCTCATTGTTGGACCAAACTTGTCTGTACACCAATGACCCAACAGTGATACGAATTGCACATATGAAAACAAACATCTACATTAATAATGTTACTTGCCTTTTAAATATAATAATAATTATGAGTTGATAAGGATTAAAAGTAATTATTTGTGATAACAAATTAAGTTTCTACCTTTATTCATAGATTTGTTAGCGCATAACCAAACAAACTCATTGTTGAATTGTCTTCCCTATCATTTACTTGTTTGATGGCTGACTATATGCTGAGCTGAATCACTATATTTGACCATGTAAGATATATAAACTAAACACTTTTGAGTTTAAGATTTCATTTTTTTATGGATTAATTTTAATTAACACTTATTTCTGAAAAACAAATAAAAATATAATCTTTCATTGTTAGGAAAAATATATACAAATTTAATCAAAAACTATTTGCAGAAAAGTAAGTTTGAATAGGTTTTGACTTTAATCTTGGGAAATATAGCAGAGCCAAGTGCTAATATTGACTCCCTAGAATTAGAATATTTTTAATATTATTAGAATATAATATTATATTGCATAGTTAAAATGTATTATAAAATTTAAAAATTCATGCTTTATTAAGAAAACTAGACTTTTCTGTCGAAATTTCTACTAAAAGGCCTTCAAGTATAGATAAATCTTATTCAAAAAGCTTAAACTTTTTATAAGAAATTTCTTTATTTTATCATAAAAAGTTTGCTAATCTATAAAAATAATTTCACCTATCTATAAGTTATTACTTCTTTATAACATAAGTATAATTTTTTTGCAAAAACAGAAATTAATTATTTTTATTTCTTATGTTTTTTAACATAATAAATAAGATCAAATTTTCTAAATAGATGAATCTAATTTACATTACAAAGAATTTTCAAGCTATTCTCTCTTATATTAAAGAAAATCCTTTTATATGTTTATGAAGAAAATAATTAAATTTGCTATTAGTTCTTGAAACTCTTTTAATATTCCAATTTTTTCAAACAATATTTCAATTCACTGCAGTTAATGTCCGATGATGTACAAGTTAAATTAAAAATTTGAGATAAGAAATCTTTTTAAGAATAAAATACCTTCGGATGATAAAATGAAGATTGATAAATCAACGTCTTATTAAAAAGTTGAAGAATCGGCATAAGATATGAAATGCATTCGCTTGGGAATCGCAATAGCGATAACGCATTGCATTATCTTCGTTGAACCGGCTGTCTCAAATGGAGGATGAGAAGGTTTAAGGGTGACATCTGGAAATGACGCGTTGTCAATTGTGGGAGGAATTGAGAGTAAGCGAGACAGTCCGATTGGCAAATGGAAACGGCAAGCGAGCTAAGCAGTCTTAGACCCAATCGTACGAATAATCGTACATACGTACCAATGCATCGACATCCGTGACCACCTTCCACCCGAACTACAATCCGTTTTCAATACCATAGAACTCGATCTGTCGTATGATTTATGTGAGAATAATTTCACTTCTATAACTCGGTCCAGATAACTAATGGCGATTGCTGTTAATAATTGATTCGCGACAGTTCACGTTACAGTTTATTTGAATAAACATTTGTATTCGAAATTATTGGCTTACTTTTGCTCATATTCAAAAACGCAATTTATGGTTTGCAAATGCGTCATCACAATTATGAATCGGTCGATACTTATCATTACCATTTAGGTGCTTTCGATTTGTTATACTTCAGTTCCAATTGCAGAAAATATTATAAGTTCAAAAAAAACCCTGTAAAAGTACATCATTAATGAACATTTGGTTTTGATGTAAATGTCACTTTTAGAAATATGTTCACACTATATGAGTTGTAAATACAAACTACTTTTACGCAAACACAATGAACCATCTGAAAATGATTTTCAAATGTTCACATTTGTACCCTCTAAAATATTTTTAAAAAACTTAGTTAATTTAAAACTGTTTTTTTAACCCGGGAAAAAAAGTCCAGGTCTGAATAGTCCTGAATTTACACAAATTTGTAAAATTTTATAAAAATTTGTATAATTGATCACAATCAGGTCTGATCAAATTAAATTAGACCTGAATTTTGACTAAATTTTATATAATTGAGTCTGATCAGATAAGAAAATTGAGCATGCTCAATTTTCAGGACTATTCTCAGGTCTGATCAGACCTGGACTTTTTTTTCCCGGGAAATTAGTAAACCAAAACAAACTTTATACTGAGTGGAGTTTTACAATCAATATTTGAAGAATTGTAAAAACCTATGATCTCTTATAATTTTATCTGTGTTGCTAATAAATTTATTTTAGCAATATGTAAAAGTCTTCTATAAGCCTTTTTGGTTTTTCCAACTTTGATTTAATGGTATTTTTTATATATTTTTATGCTTAGACTTTCAAATAAAACCATAATAACACATTTTTCATGATTAATAGATAATATCAAGTTTAATTAACAAAAATCTTTATTCTGTTGTTTATAACTGAACAATAAAATAAGAACATACATATTTCTCTGATATCATAATAAAATAACTTTCATAAATGGGGACATAATTCGTCACATAATTTGCCAAGCAGTTCACGCAAACTTTCACTCAACGACCAGTCCTTTTATCTGGTTGTTCTAAATGAATGCTCCTTTTTTCACAAATTGTATGCAACAACGACAACGGTTTACTATGCTTCACAAAATTACACTTAATATTTATGTTGCAGAGTTGCACTGAAATCCACTAATAAAATGGCTTTTTAAAGGATCATATAGCAAACTACGTTACATGTACTTTGCAATACGCTTACAAACTCAACAAAACTTGTATTTTCGTTTGCATCGATGCCAAGTATAATTTGCGTTACTTTATGAAATTGTTTTGTGAAGCATAGGTTTAATACAAGTTAACATTTACCATTTTACGTAAATAATGTTTTTACCGTTACTTCACAATACTTCGTGAAAGTCTTTTGTCCGTTTGACTGTTGATCGATTTCATGGCTTTAAAATATTAAAAAGCAAAATTTGTATGTAATCAGCGGACTTCAAAAAGTGAACGACTGATAAAACAAAACGGATGCAAATTTAAATATGTTTAACATTCAAAACTAAATAGCTTTCAAATAAACGATTATTCAATCAAACTTCACGATCAAATTTCAATACTGTTCGTCATGCAATAAGTAGAAATCGTTTGATCTTTTCATAAGCTCATTACATTTTTTGCTTTGAATATAAATCGCTGATGCTGATAAGTGGAAACTTGTAATTTAAATTACGTTTCGTATGAATTAGATTCTTCAAACTACTTATCGTGAAATTGCAGAAGCAAGTATGAATTTTGTTGTGAATATTTGATCATAAGAATTTGATGCAAACAGTCTCAATCACGTAGATTTGAAAAGGAAAATGAGAAATGTTTTGATATTATTATAGAGACAGAATTAAAATATGGAATTTGAATAATTCAACTCTTCATTAATTATAAATTTATGATGTTTTTACAGTAATGAAAAAAGTTATTGCATCTGTCGATGAATAAAAAAATTTTACAAGAGAAAGCTTTAGAATAAAAAAATTATTATCAAATTAATGTGAGAAGTATTTTCCAGTATAAACCTCAATTCGAAAATTTCGAATCAAAATTAAATTATAAAAAAAGACATTAACTCAATACTATATTGCTCGCTTGTTTTTAGTCGGTCCAATTTAATTCAGTTTTTTATGAACTCTCGACGATTATTAGTGAATTGAGAGAAAAAAAGACGTTCACTTCAATTTATTAAAGACGATAATGCTGGACATTTCACTATTGAATCATTATTAATGCAGGTTTATTTCCGTGGAATGTTTTTTATTTATTCGTGTTTTCTTACTTTTATTTTGCAAAGGCGAGAATTGAAGATAACTCGTGATTATCGGATTACTGAGAGTATAATGAAGTGGTTGAGTCAAGAGGATCTCGTTATAAGTTAAAACGAGCCGATGCATCTGCATGGTTACGTATGCTTTCCCTAGTGCGCCATTATTTGCAATTTTATGGAAAATGATGTGATGCATGGTGGAGCATTCACATTTTTTTACTCAACTTTCGATCGTCTTTTCTCACTTGATTCATACATTTCAAAAACAGGTATATTATCCGCTGAGCAATATATGGTCACATCCATTTATGAATGTAAAAATTACGTCAAGCATAAAAATTTCAAATTAATTGCAAAATTTCGTAAAAAAATTGAAGAGCTAAATTGGAAAAAGTAACATCAAATATTTAGTACGCGATACTTCAGCGACTCAAAGTTTTGTTGTTAAATAAAATTAGGCAACTTTTAATCTGTTGAAAAACCATTTGTTGACGAAAGTTCCATTTGTTTTTAATTAGGAAAAAATAAAAAAGGTAAAAACTGTTTTTCGGGTTCCTAGAAGTACCATCTACGAAGATGTAGCATTCATGCCCAAATCTCGTTTTCAAGTTGATTGAGTAGTTTTTATGTTACAACGTGATACACAGACAGAGAAACATATTTTAAGATTTATATATTAGTAAGAATTTATATTTTAGTAAGTGTTAATTTTTACCAATTAATAGTGTGCAAAATCATATGTGTACTATTTATCAACGTCCTAAATTATATGTTTCTCATTAATTTTGTGTCTTCAACACTTAGGTTCATAATTTACTTTGTCCCAATTAAATTGTGTACCAATCTTCTTGTCTTCAATCTATAAAATAATAAATTTGTGTTTTTAAATCAATTTTCGTTTTTACATATATAATTTTAAACTAAATTACTTAATTTTTAAAATTATAACTTATTTTTCTTGTATTAAAAAGTTAAAAATGTTCAGTTTTAATTTCAGAATTCATCTTGATTTATCCTGTTATAAAAATGTTGCACATTTAGTGAAGTTTGCATATTACAAAAAATTATACCAACCAGAGAAATGTGTTCAAAATATTGTAATCGAGTTACTCTGCTCACTTTCAAATCCGTTTTTATTTCATTATCAATTATTTTTGATGTAGAAAAAAATATTCAACATTCGATCAAAAGATAATATAAATCATAAGATAATTTCAATCATAATTATAATAAATAAGAAAAATAAAACTTATTTTTGAAATACTAATTCCAAAAAAATCAAATTTATCTAAAAAGGCTATTTTGAATATATTTTGTTTTAATTTTCTATTAAAATGTTGTTGCTTTTTGTAATTAATTCAATAAAGATGAGTTTGTAGAGAAACTTTTTAGATGACCCAAAAATATATTCAAGATGACACCTCTTAAAGCAAAATTTTTGTGGCCAACATGCTTGTCTCATGTATACGAACTGATCTTTAGTATTATTTTCTAGTGACTAATTATCGGAGGTGAAAATACTTGCCATTCCACTGGTCCGTCTAGAATTAAAAAAAAACTTAAATGAACTAAACACCAACTTCTCGACAAAGAAATCCGTTAGATAATGACACGTAACTTCACTCCAAAGCACACCAGTAGAATATTTAGAACTGACCATTACTAACTTTTCTACCTAGAATTTCATAAATTTACATTGCAGATTCGTAAAAATCTGGATATTTTAAAGAAAATAATTAATTTTTTTTATTATTTTTATGAAATCATGGCTTTTGAAGTTACCTCTGAAAAAAACGACGACTTTCAATAGCAAACAGCAAACTTCAGTTTCAAATAAAGTATTTTAAAGTTTCAAGCTTTCGAATGTCAAAAAAAATGTATCTACGAAATTGAGGAGCTATATACGGATATTTGAAGTTGAATTTTTTTTTTATTTTTCAGACTATATGTTTTAATTTTTAAGGTCACATACAAAGAGGAATTATCATGTTTGAAATTTCTCAGTCATAAATATGCAATGGAAAAATATAAAATTAAACAAGTCTAAGTTTATTGATCCACGTTTACGTGCATATATTGTAATTGTTGATATGTTATTACTGTACGTATTGTTATTCTAATAACGAATTCATCAGGAGCAAACTGAGCATTGACAAAATGATCGTTTTTATGTGACAGTTTTGCATAAATAAACAAACGAAGCCAGTTCATCCACTTTTTATTATTCACCCTTTTTTGTAATCCAGCCATTTGTCATTCACTACATAACAAGACTGATGGATTTGTTTATTACTGAGTGCGTTTATTATGTTACTGTATATCAGAACGTGTTATAACACCGCTTGAAATCCTCTGAATGTTCAAGCCTTTTGCTTTTGCATGACAAGTTAACGATCATATCTCTGAACTGTAAAAAATGGCAATCGAGTCATTATACCAAAACTTAATTTCGTGTATGTCATGCTCATACATTCCCTCATTAAAGATTCGTGAAACGTTTATTTTCCGCTTAATTATTATGTTACATAAATACTGAGATAAATATTTTTATCGCTTCTTTGATGGCATTTAGTAATAATAAACTAAAGAAAAAATTTGCAAAACTTTTTATTTCGACATTTTATGATTCAATTATAAAGTATTATTAAATCGTAAAAACTTGTTTAAATTTTTAAAAATTTATTCAAATAAACGGAACTCAATTTTTATTTAAATACTTATTTCCTTTTCCCAATCTTGAGCATCAAGAAAATCTAAAAACTACTTTTGCTGGTCAGTTTTTGTAAAAATACATCGGGAAATTATATTTTAAACTAACTACCAAAAATTTGTATAAAACTGCGGTTAAATTTAAAATCGCGGATTTGCACAAGGCATGATGGCAAAATGAAATTTTTATTGGGGAACGAGAATTGAGTTAACCGGAAATTTTATAATTCAAGCAAGGAACGTCATCGCTGAGTTAAGCGTATCTGCAATCATAATACGATCTCCTTCAATTTGGGTTGCAGCGTAGCGGTGAAATTTAATGTCGGGGGATTTCAGAGATCACTTTCCTAATGTTTCGCAGAATGTTTCTTGTCAAGTTACCCCGCCAGTGTCACAGCAATTTCATGAGTAATAATCAAAAACGATTTCACTGAAACAAAATGCAAAATAATAACTTCTACTCTATTTGCAACTTTTTTGTATAAATATTTAACGGAATCAACTACTTAACATAAACATGAATCAACTTACATCGTTAGCCTGTAAATTTTACATCAACTATTCATGCCACGTGATTGGGGAAGCTTGATAAATTGAAGTCGAGTTATGATATATTTAATAAATAAATTTCTTTAGCAACGTTAACCTGATTCAGGTAACGTTCCCGATGAAAATTAATTTGTAATTTATAAGTTCCTGGCAATAATATGAAACTTAATTCATCACGGCTTCAAATTACTTACAAAACTTCATTAAGTTCAAATTCTATGCATTAATAACGACGAAAGTTACAATTGAGTTGTTCAACTTTAGTTTGCTGTACAAAAGTAACGGAAGTCTTTATCAATTATTCTTAACAGTTTTATCATAAAATTCATTCCTGCCTCACAAGGTGTTAGGTTCGATTATGTTTGTTTGGAGAAATAATGTAGCAGATTTGCATTAGTTGCATTTCAAACCAAATTCAAGAATAATGTGTAAAAAAACGAAAACTTTTTATAACTATCATTAAAGGATAAAAATAAATACATTTTTTTTTATCATTGAAAAAGGACTCTGGCTACACTTTCTTTTTTTTAAGATAAAAGGGCTTTCATGCAAGATATTGATGTTTGTTATATTAAAGCACTGATATAACTCCATAAATGCACCGTAAGAAAATGAAAAAAGTTTATTTTTCTGTGAAATTCGCTTTTGCTGTGACACGTTGAATCGAAACATGGCAAGAGCGGAGCTCCTTCGAAGCAAGAGCAGGCACCTGCTGTGAATTTCCGGTGCCAGTCGAAAAATCGTCAGGAGTGCAATATAAAAATCTTCTGGAATGTCACCACCATGCAAACACACGTCGTCCAACAAGACAAAACTCGAGAATATTTTATTGAAAATATTCCCAAGCATCCAGCGCGACGTGAGTCCCGCAAGAATTCCAGACCACCTCGCGACTGGAACCGCTACTAACGGCACGGAATTTCTTGCAAAATTGTATGTACTACTGACTACCTTTTTTTTGTATAACACGTTTAGCCAAGAAATAACGATTCGTAAAAGCTCCGATAAAAAACACGGAATTTCAAAAATTCCATTACTCACGTTTACCAAACTTTACGTGTTTTTCTGCTTCCCTATATGAAATGTTTTTTCAAAATATTTTACGTATAAACTTTCAGTGATATTTATTTTATGATTGCTTTTGTTCAGACCTTAGTATTTGTAATTTGAAATCTTAGTCTTTAATTATATTGGATTTTAGCTGGATTTATAATGAGAACAAAATAAAAAATATGTTATTGTCAATGAAGGCTTTGATCGATATTTCAAACATTTATTTCAAATTTTTATTAAATGGAATTAATTAACTGTACGACCTAGAAAATCATCATAATGATGGGATGAGCTTAAAATATTCACAATGAAAACATAAATATAATCAAGTGTATAATGATCAAAAGCTGAACTTTTTAACAATAACTCGACTCTAGATTTCATTAAAGTTGTTTCTTTTTTTTTATAACTTATACTCGGATGTTTTAAAAAGCATAGTTGAGTAATTTCATACAACATGCTTTTCCATTTTGTTATTGGCAGCTGTTTTTTATCGAAAATTTAAAATAAACTTCAATCATTTTTAAAATCGAAAACGTATAACAAGATTGACTGAAAGATAATAACTTATTCAGCTCATTTATTTAGAAATTAATGAATCAAATAAAACGAAATAAAGCTGTTCATTCAACCAAATAACATTGTTGATTTCGCTGAAATCAAATTTCCTCGCATTTTCATTCAACTAAATATGAAAATTACATTATTACACAATTTAATGTCTACGTTGGTCTGCAAATACCTTCAATTTTTTTTCTGTTGGTCTGCTTTCATTTCTTCGTTTTGCAGGGATCGGAAATTTATTAGCAAAAGAGTTGAAGTCCACAGTGAACACTAATATCAGTTAGATATTGAAGAAGACCCTTTGAAATGAAGAGGAACCAGACTTTGCGAATGAGAGAATGGGTAATGGAAGGTACATGTTGGCGTGTGAGTAATACACGAGTAACAAAATCCTTTTGCTACCGGAAGTATAGTTGCATTATCAACACATATCACATATAATCCATTCTCAACTCTCTTATCAAATTGTACGAAATGTATTTCGGCAAGTAATTCATCATAAATACCTCTGCACCAACATTATTTTTATTCAAATAAAACCCCAGAAAAACATGTAATTAATTATAATATTAAATTTTCATCAATCTTTAGAATAAAGTTCATCAATCAAAATAATAATTTTAATTAGATAAAATCAGATTATTCGTCGAATAATTTTATTCTGAAATGAATAAAGTTTGTTTTAAATAACTTTAATTAAACAAAATTGAACGAAAATTTTATTATAGACCAACTTTTTGGTCTATGTGACTGAGGATCATTGCTCAGCTGGCAGACTAATAAAGCTGAATTTTCATGAAATGCAAACATTACGATAAATCAAATAAGATCCAAATACTCGAACACGTCATACCATGTTTTAATTATTTAAAAAATTTTATGATTTTGAATTCTAATTACAAGGAACAGCTAGTTTTAATTCGCAGTTCAATTTATTCAACCAACGAAGTTATATGTCATATATCGTTGAGAAGATTTATACAACAAATGATGTCAGAGGTGCATACTGACGTTAAAAAAAGAATGCCAAAAATGAAATTAGAGTTAGACCTTAGAGTCAATTAATATCCACTGAATTGCAGTGAATAGATAGTTTCACTCTTATCGAAGGTATACTGCTAATAAAGCGTTTGAGCTATGACACATAGAAGAAAAAATTTGTTCTCAAAATGACGTAGAAAATGCAAGGAAAAAATGCCTATACATTTTAATCCACTTCTCGTCTCTAAAAGAAGAATAGATTGGTATCAAAAAATGTCTATTGTGAGTGGTTTATGACAGTATATAGTGGATCGTAGAATTTTTCTTCTAAACTGCACTATGTACATAATTTTTACAAAACTAACAAAACTAACAAACAATTTGATGTTTCATAACCGAGTTTATAGTTGCAATAAAATATAAAATAAAGTATGAAGTGGATAATATAATGCTTACATTTCTATATCGTTTAACTGAAAACCTTATGTTTGAATCTATAAGACTTTTTTAATATTATTACTTCAAACAAAAACAATTGTAAGACATCACTTCCAACAAATTCACTTTTTTGTAAAAGATGTAAAAATTGAATTTAAGGTAGTGGAATCGGTTTTTGATAGTTTAAGGATTCAACGCAACCTTTGAACTGATATAATAATCAAACTGTTTAGTATTTTATGATAAGACAACTGTCAAATTATTAAGAAATGTATAACAAATACAAATGCACATTGAAAATTTGATTATAATTAAAACATATTTATTTATTTAAACAAATTTGCCAAAAAAGCTGATGGTGCCGGTTTTCGATATATTTTTGGAGCGAGTCGCCGGTTCCACCGATACTAGGTACCGGTTTTCGTAATCTTTAATGCTGTTAATAATAAATAGGAAAATTTATTATATTATTTATTTATAATATTAAAAACTATATTTTAAAAATATGGAATAATACAAATTGATATTTTAAGCAAACGTAGAATTAAATTGTACAAATAATAAACTTTTAGTAATACTAGAACAGCTGGAATTTTTTACCCTCTCTAAATATTTGGCTTTATGTTATCGTTTGATTTATTTTCAAAATTAAAGTTTAAAATAACAGAATATCAAAATTTGAAGTATAATAATATATAAACGATTTATTTTTCGAAACAAATCGTTTCTTGTAAACTAATACAATAATTTTAATTTTTTCTTTTAGATTTACTAATTACAGCTTATAAAAATAGCATGTGAACAAGAACTTGTGCTTTTATATTTGTTTCCCCCTAAATTTGTTAGTTAATACTGACAGTCACGTGCTTTTCAGAAAGCGAAGCTAGCACTAACAAAAACCAGAGCTCCCCAACCTGTAAGTATCTTATTCCGATATCTTTATTTTGTATAAATATTAAACTAATTTCTCATTTTTTCGGCAATAATAATTGAAAATGTACTTGTTTTCAATCAATTTTGCGTGTTTGTATACATTTTTAATTTGTTTTATTATTATTATTATTTTTAACGTCAAAGTACTCATGTATCTTAGCGCCACTGCTAAAAATGGCTGTTTTTCACTGGCGATTTCAGAATTGGTTCATATACAATCAAATCACTTTCACAGTAATCGTTATTTCATTTAAAACATTTGCTTAATACAATCTTAAATGTATATTCCTGTTATATGTACATCTCTTAAGTCAAATAAATGCTTAAGTTTTTTTTTTTCTATATATTGACATTAAGTTTGAAAGTCTCGAAAACCGCACGGAGCGAACGAAAACGTAGGTATTACGGTGGCCGACCGTAAAAACTCCGGTGACGAGCAAACTGTTCTATCATTACCGGAGATACAACGGTGTCCGCCGTAATTTTTACAGTCGCATGCCGGACTAGATCAACGCATTTTCGTGATATTCGAAAAATCGTAGACCAGTTGACTTATTTATTCAAGTGCGATAATAAAAATTTAAAGTTGAAATTATATTTAATTTTATTCCGTTTTTGTGAAATTAACTTTATTATTATATAATAGGTCATAATTAAAAAGTTTATTTATTAAAATCGTAAATAAATTGATCAAAAAGTAATGAATAAAATGATTGTAGGTAAAGGACAACATTTTATTGCAAAGAAATCAAATCATAAATTGAGCGATGATGACACATAAAGTTGAGGTTATGCTTTGATGATAATGCTAAAATCAGCACACGATATTTTAATTCAAATAAATATAAATATACTTATTTTAGAATTAGATCTTCAACTTGGTTAACAACTATATTAATCAATTATAATAGTTTAACAACAACTCTTTAAATAAATTCTAGTTCAACTATAAGTTTCACAACACGTGAATCAGTAAAACAGCTGATCTACGATTTTTCGAATATCAAGAAAATGCGTTTGTCTAGTCCGGCGAGCGACCGTAAAAATGATGGTGGCTCACCGTGAAACTTACGGCGCAGATCGCGATAATACTGTATTCACATAGAGGCCATTTTACGGAACATAACGTCGTAAACAATCGTTTTGACATTGTCAAAGACATTGTTTACGGCGTTATGTCCGTAAAACGGCCTCTATGTGAATACAGCATAAGTCCTGTGTTGCGCCGTAATAATTGCTGTATTTTCAGTCCGTTCTGGCACCGTAATTATTACGGTGAAAATCACTGCGGACACCGTAATATCTCCGGTAACGATAGAACAGTTTGCTCGTCACCGGAGTTTTTACGGTCGGTCACCGTAATACCTACGTTTTCGTTCGCTCCGTGTGGTTCCGCTACCTTCAATTTGTCCTCGTTAATATTAATCTAAAATAAAAATTGATATTTTGAAATTATTATCAAAGAAATAGGACGTTCATTGAAGAATTGCACGTTTATAGTACTCTAAATTTTGTAAAGCATTTTATTTTTTAAATTTTCTTTTATTACTGAAAAATAGTGTAAATCAATTTAACGAAAATTTATTTTATTAACCCATTAAAATTTATAATTCTTTTCATACCACACCTTCTGGCTCTGTTGTGTTTAAAAGTACTTATCTTTTTAATAGAAGCAGAGATGCACGTTGCTTCTACTAGTATTTGTCATACGTGCCATATCCTTTTGTGTGTTAGTGTGAACTAAAGGGGACTTGATTTTTGTTATCTTTTCTGCTGACTGGCCTCTTTTTACTTATAATTATCAACATTGAATGACAGCAGATGAAACAAAATAAATAATTCATTACTTTTTTCGAATCAAAAATAATATAGAGTTTAGAGAAAATAAAAAGCTGCAAAATCCACTAATTAAATATTAATGTACGTTAAAATTTAAACAAATATGGTCATTTAAAAAACAGAAATGTTTTACAAAATTTAAGTATCTTAAATAATGTGGCAAAAGAACTTTATATCTAATGAACAATTGTTTATATTTTTTAAACATTTTAGATTAAAAAGCAAAAGGAAAATGAGAAAAATATTTTTGTTGAATGAAAACGCAGTTTGGTGTAATATTAAATTTAATAAAAAGTCGATTGTATGATGCATACACGAGAGAGCATCAATTGCATTTGACAATTCAGTGAAATGAATCGAAAGAAAATAATTGGACGCTAATGAATGTCAATTCTTGTCATATGCCTATTAAGTATTTCACAGCATGATCTAATTTCCTTTGTACCAAAATGCATAAGAACAATGATATTACTACTAGCGTCATTCAAACAAAGAAAATAACTTCACTTACGTATTCGCATTATTCAGAGCAGCTCGTTTCGTGTCGGTAATTGAACCTCCATAAATGTCATTGCATCTCATTCTTTTTTATAAATACTATATATATTATGATTATTTGTAAAAGCCATTAGCTATAAATAATTTTATTTAAAACTTGACAGAAACAGGGCAGAAATAAATACATTCTTTTGCCTACTACTTATTCTAATAGTGGGGGTTCAGGGGCAGAGCCTCTGGTGAGGGGTTCGGGAAACGAAGCCATCTGACCAACAAATATATATATTTCTTTAAAGTTAAAAAAAAAACAAGACCTAACAACTACATTCTCTTCACCCCATCTTCCGACAATTTTTTTTAATT